>JAGFPH010010798.1:10999-30088 GCA_018207615.1 Philaenus spumarius
AAAAGCTTAGCAACACAGGTTCGTTTACATTCATTACCATAGCAACCAACTTGACAAATTTAGAATTAGTTTATTATTATTCACAACCAACAGCTTTCTTATGTTAGATTAACAAACTAAAAACAAACTCAAACAATAATCAACGAAAAATGCTTACTGTATTGCAATTCAAGTCAAACATCTGTTGATTACATATTAGGCATACAAAGGCATACAAATAAAACTGCTGATTTAGATCAAAAACTTCACATAATTGTAGGTTTGGGTTACAGAAAACCAAAACATGTTTCATTTGCAACATATTAGTCAAATTTAGAATCAGATAACTATTGTTCAACACTAACAGTTTTTTAAGATTAGCTAAACGCAAACAAAAGGCTTGCTGTATTATATAAGTCAAACATCTGGTGTTACATACTATATTGTTTCCTTTAGTTTGTAATATCAAAATTTGTTTGAAATGTTGTTTATTGATTACTTAAATATTAATGGTAAAATTACAACGCATGCCGTAATTCGAATTATTGTTCTGTCAACAGAACAAAGGTAGTACAAAAACTCAAGGTAATCCTTTGTCATGTATTTGTAATAATTGTTTTTTTTTTTTTTGCACATTAACCAGATATTTGTGAATAGTGGTATTTTCATTTTTGCAATAGGTCAATAATAAACTGCGCTAACAGCAATGACTCTAGGCAAAAAACTTAAAAGAATATAAATTACTAGCTGACCCGTACGGCGTTGCCCGTGGGGGTTGGTATTTTCAGTCTTTTTAACGTAATTGTATTCTTTTTAAGTGTTCAGTCAGTGAGTGGTATTTGGCTTTTATAAATCTTAAATAATTAGCCCAATAATTGGTGTTTTAGTTAATTGTAGGCCTAACCTAAAATTATATTCAGTTTTTGATCCAAATCAGTTGTTGATCAAAATCAGCTTTTTTAAGCTTTTCATACGAACAGCTGTTTTTTTGTGCCCCTGATAAAATCAAAAGAAATCTTTCTTCTTCTTCCTTAAGATTGACCTTCCATAAGATTAACATTTAAACTTTGAGGGCCACTGGGGCGTAGCCCTAATGTCCTAGGACTTCGGTAAATGGCCTAAAACCTTCCCAGGGTTAACCTGTGTTACTATGCAAAATTTCAAAGCAATCGGATGGACGGTTTGGTAACGCATAAAGGACAAACATACAAACAGACAAACGTACAAACAGACAAACGTACAAACAGACGGACATACTTGAATTCTATATATATAGACTATGCCAAACTTAAGAGCTTTGGCAATTATTAACATTTAATTGTTCTTTATAAGGTAAGCCTCCTTTTAAATCTCTAGTTCCTGGATTATAAATAATAATATATTCTTGTGTAGTGGGTAAAATTGATGTAACATATCGGGTAAAATAGAACTCAATCTAGTATGTAGCTTGTACATGTACATTTGGATGTAGTATGTACATTTGATCATTTTAATCTTTGTTTTTTTTTCCTGAAACACACATTTTACTTGTCAGTAAGCTCACTCACACTCTAAGGAAAACAAGTTATCGGTTGCTCAGGTAACGTAAATATACAATAATGGCGAGAGGTTAATAAATAAACAGCAAAACTAAGGCCTTTTTTATAAGGCTAAAATGTGGTTTGTATAAATATAAAGTATAGGCCCTACATCTATCTATATAAAAGCGAAATGGCACTGATTCATTCATCAGCAGAACTAAAAATCTACTGAACCAAATGAGTTCAAATTTGGCATGCATGTTCAGTTGGACCTTTAGACGCGCACTAAGAACGGATTTTGAAAACATCCCAAATATACGCCCAATATTCGCGTTTTTCCAGCGATTTTTTGCGTTTTCTCAGCTTTTTCGAGAACTAATTGACAGAAAATGTTGAAATTTGGTACTTAGGTTCGTTTAAGGCCTAAAAGTAGTCTGTTAAAAAATGTTTGAGATTCTCCCAAAATTACGCCAGAAATAGGCGTTTTTGCATTTTTCCTTGCGTTTTCAATGCGTTTTTGATCATCCTCAAATTACGCCTGATATTGATGTTTTTCCAGTTATTCTTTGCGTTTTTGAGGCGTTTTTTCATGTGTTAGCAGAACGACTGAATAGTATACAATAATCTGTTTTAATTTTTGGGTTGGTAAGCAGTGAGCGGAACCCTCTAATCTATTTAAATGAAAGCGAAATACCACTCACTCACTTATTACGATTTCTCAAAAACTACCGAACGGATTGAAATTAATTTTGGTATGTAGCTTCCTCTAGGGCCATAGGTGCTCACTAAGAAAGGGTTTGAAAAAATTCGAAATTTTAGGAGGGGTTTGGGGGATCAAAGTTATTAAAAAAAGATTTCTTCAAAACTACCGAACGGATCGGAATGAAATTTAGTATGTAGCTTCTTCTAGGGCCATAGGTGCTTACTAAGAAAGGGTTTGAAAAAATTCAAAATTTTAGGGGGGTTTGGGGGGATCAAAGTTATTAAATCACGATTTCTTCAAAACTACCGAACGGGATAGAATGAAATTTGGTATGTAGCTTCCTCTAGGGCCATAAGTGTTCACTACAAAAGGGTTTTAAAAATTGGAAATTTTAGGGGGGTTTGGGGGGGTAAAAATTACTAAATCACGATTTCTCAAAAATTACCGAACAGATTGAATGGAAATTTGGTATGTAGCTTCCTCTAGGGCCTTAGGCGCCCTCTAAGAAAGGGTTTAAAAAATTTTGAAATTTTAGGGGGGTTTGGGGGATCAAAGTTATTAAATCACGATTTCTTCAAAACTACCGAAAGGATTGGAATGAAATTTGGTATGTAGTTTCCGCTAGGGCCATAGGTGCTCAATAAGAAAGGGTTTGAAAAAAATCGAAATTTTAGGATTGGTTTGGGGGGATCAAAGTTACTAAAATCATAATTTCAGATCTTTTATTATTATGACAATAGTGCTTTTATTATTTAAGATCTATATATATAAAAGCCAAATACCACTCACTAACTGAACACTTCAAAAGATTACAATTACGTTAAAAAGACTGAAAATACTAACCACCACGGGCAACGCCGTACGGGTCAGCTAGTTGATTTATATATTTAAGGTCATATCAATAACGTTACTTATGATAATCTTTCCAACTGCCAATTCGAGGCTCTATATGTGCCTCCATGGGCATAAGCGTGTGAATGTTTACGAATTATTGCTTATTATGCACATAATGAAGAAAAAGGGATAAAAACAAATACATCGCATTCAAGTGATAGGGTTTAGAAAATATGAAGAAAAAAACAAATACATTCATAGAACCTCTTCGCCAAATATTAGAAACATCATCCTGATGAATAGAACCTAAACAAATAGTAGGACGATAAGATAGACAAAAACGTCTTTACAAGCTACAGTGATGACTCGCTCGGTTGGGTACCTTCCTGATAAAACAAATCATTTATTGTTCTGTGTTTATTATTATTATTGTTATTGTACAAGGTGTATATTTTTTTATTGTACAATTTATAATTTTAGACTTAGCTTCCAAGGGAGATCATGATACAAAACTTGGTCTAAATAATGTGAATTAGTTGAAAAAATTGTTTTATTATTTGTCGTTCAACTATTGCATCACTGCTGTAAAACTGTACTGTATAACTAACAAGCTACTCAACCGATTTCTAATAATATTAAATCAAAAGACTTTGACAGTTACTACCAGTTTCTATGTTCAGTTATTTACTAAACAAATCAATATAAACTAAAATAATTCGACCACGCAGCTGAACCGCTGACGTGAGTTGATCAAATTTCCAAAATTAAGTTTATAGGCCTAAGTTTTAGGGTTTCAACCAACAATTTGGGAAATAGGTCTATTCACGACGGTGCTGAATAGCTGCAAAATGGTTCGCACGCCATTCTGCATATTGGGAGTATCTTCAATACACAAAGCATTGCGTGCTTCGCACGCCAACCCCCGTATTGGGAGTATCTTCAACACACAAAGCATTGCGTGCTTCGCACGCTAACCCCGAGGTAGAGTCCACCACATGGCTTTGAACCGGGTACTTCTATGGTGTTTTACGTTTTGATCGATTTTGGGGGACCAGGTGAGCTATAAGGTCGCGTAAAAAACGAAAAACCTGCAGAATAACATCCTACATTTATATTTGTAGGAAAAACTCAAAACCAAATTCATTCTCGTAGGACAAATCTAAAAAAATAGTTACTTCTGTCAAAAAAACGTTGTTCCGATTGTTGGGTTTTTTGGCTAACGAACTCGTCCGAGCGACGTAGACCTCCAACATTTGTACCAAATTTGAACCAAATCGGACTTTAAATGCAGCCGCTAGAGTGCGATCACATATATATGATTTTTAATGACACCCCAAAACGTGTTCTGGGGACCATGATCGGTGCTCATTTGTTACTCCCGACCTTGGGTCTTTTTTTCTATGGAAATTCGCTAACAAATAAATCTTATTTCTGAAGAAATCCTACTTTTCCTTAATAAACTGCAAATGTTACATTTAAAACGTACTATTTATTGCAGAGTATACGTGAATAAAGTAATAACAATCAAAACTATCCAGGCGATTAAAATAACACTCAATCATGTGTATTCATACTTACTATGAGAGCACCTACCTACTTTCTCTCAATAGTGTTCCAGTGAGTACAGGATGCTAGGAACCTATACACAGTCGAGACAGTTAAACTAAGAAGTGTAAATAGAACATCAATTTTAGATTATGTTGTACTTTCTTTTTAACTCCGGATGTTATAAGTTTAAAGTGTGTATCTGTGTGTCTGTGGCACCGTAGCTCTCAAACGGATGAACCGATTTTGATTTTTTTTTTTTTTTTAAGATGACTTGATCGAGAGTACTCTTACCTATGATTCAAGAAAATCAGTTCAGAAGTTTGAAGATCATTTGCTCTTTTCTGGTTGATGTGTCAGTTTTTTATTTTTTTTTTTTTTATTTATTACCGACCTATTTTCCAATTTTATCTTACTAGGTGTTTATTGACACTGACTCTAAATCAACAGATAGACATAAGTTTTCCTCCAGGCAGCTTCTTGTAGATTAAATACAGTAAAACAAACACACTACTATCTGGAAAGGGTCCATTAAACAATTTGTAAAGCCCGCATAGATCGCGCCACGCGTCGTCTCGGTCTATTGACCATTTCTAATTACATCAGTCTGGGTGCTTTAATAAAGATAATCTGATACTACAACTTCTCTCGACAGAGGATAACAACGTTTCTTTATTTCCTGCAGTACGGACAGATTTACTTGAATCGTTATTTTTTTTAAATAGTAGCTGTTGTTACCGATTTCGTCTGGGTTAAGGATCTTGTGAAGCTGGGGAAAGTATACGAATTATCAATAAACTGTACCTAATATTTCATTTAAACCCGGTCCAATAAATTAACATTCCATTAAAGAACAATTTAATACCACAGCAAAAACAATGTTAAGTGTGCTTTACGTATTGGTTTAAAGTTCCTTTGTTATTAAACAGTTACCTTGCATGGACTATTTTCGAACAGCTGATTTGATTATATTGATTTGTTTAGCAAATAAATTAAAAACTGTTATCATTTGACAGTATAATTTGATTTGTGGAATCAGTTGAATGGCTGATGAGTTATTGCCATTTGGATGACCTTCGGTCAAAATAATAAAATATTCGAACTACTAATAATAAAACATTTTCTTTCGCCAATTTACATTATAGTGTAGCAAAAGCTTGTATCAAAATCTTCCTAGGAAGTTACTTCTGAAAATTATAAATTTTATAATTTTAAAAGGCAGATTAATAAACGATTTGTTGGATTAGGAAAGAATGTAACCGAGCGAGTCAACAATGTGCTTGTAAAGGCAATTTTATTGACCCCTTTGTCTATCATCCTATCAATAAAATTTGAACTTGCTGGGCTTATGAGAAAGAACCATTATATAAATAATTAAATGAAGTCAGTTTTTCACAAAAAAGTTTAATGCCGTACTTCTTTTCTGTGGATTGTGTTAATGGTTTATATTTGTATTTATCACGTAAAAGTTGTTTTTGTTTAAAGTCGAACTGTTGTAAAATCCTTATATTTTATTTCTTAAAGGTGTTTTTTTGTCGCTAAGCGATATCTCCCTTAATTCTTCATCAAAATTAATTATTCAAGCATCATTTTAAAGCTTATATTCCCCTCTATTGACGAAAAATAAACAAACAGCTTAACATTCATGTTTTCGTTACAAAAATTTATTAAAAAACTTTTATATTATACTTCATATGGTTCCTAATTAATGGCGCCATCTATTAACAATCTGTTTAACTAACATGACAGCTGTTAGTTTGATTGTTTACATTCCATATGCAAGTGCTATAAACTGTTATTTATATAAACCAATCTAAATAAATAAACGTAACTAACTTAATTAAATCAACATATTAAGGGTCTGCTGTAGTGGCGGCCATCTTGGGTTTTTATCCGATAAGAGCAATGTTAAATTTCAAACCATTTATTTCGTTTATTTTTTATCATGAAATTGTTTGCAAAGTCTCATTTTAAGCACAATTACAATAAGCATCCGTTATGCATTTTAGATTTTAAAAAATTCTTTTTTTTTTTTTTTGTTATGTTATTGACATTTTGTAAGTACAAAGTTTGAATTTTTTTCCTAACAAATAAAAAATTAATAATGAAAAGTAATTTGCAAGTCGGATCCGAAATTGTATAAAGAATATTCAGTTTTTTTTTTCAGCACTCAAGTACAAAAGATGGATTTATAAAATGGTTTGAAATGAGGCAATGTCAAAGCGCTCAGATGCAAGACATTGCACTGTTTAGATACGGTTATAGAGAGAAGCGCTTACGCTTCCGGTTGCTTTCTCGTTTACTGGAGCAGACCCTTAAATCAGGTAATTTCACCTAACTTGCGAAATACTCGCATGGGTCAGCTAGTGCAAACATGGATAAAAAAGCAAATCGACGAAGGACCAAAACTTAAATGAAACAGAAACAAATGATTTTACAAAAAAGAATGAAGGTTTCATATTATATAAAATAAGCATAGCTTACCCACAATGCAACTATAACGCACAAATTTTAATCATATTTAGAAATGTTAAATGAATGCAACATTTACTTTTATAAGATCAACTGAAAAAGATAAAATGAAAATATCTGTTCTACAAAATGTCTATGTATTTTACTTCTACCATTGTATTTGGATAACCTAATAGAACTCCGATCCAATGCAATATTTCAATCCACTGGAAATTCGACGATAGTGGCGCTATCTATTGGGGAAACGACGGAAGAGGTGTGAAGCACCAATGCTACCAAAGATTTCTACCTAGCGCTACCTCGCGGCGCGATCATGCACTATTTTCCCGACAACCTTTTTTTCGGCACACAGCCCCCGTATGCATACATGATCTATTTTAGTATTCATGATCTATGATGGAACGAACATATTTTACACGGTGCTACTATTTGACTGTCAAGAAGTAGCAATTTTTGTACTCAGTCTCGTCGAGTGCGGCTGTGTTGCCGACGTCTTTTGTTTTGCAACAAATGGCGGATAGTTCCGTACCGGTCGTAGTTACAGTGGGGCTCGCTAACATTGACCGGTACTACCGACACGGCACGTCGTCCAAAAGTTCTTTCACTCCGACTTTTTTTCAAATCTGTAAAAGTGGCGAATCGTCCTTTGGCGGTCGTTGTATAGTGTATCTCCATAAAGAAACATACATTTTACTTTTATAAAAAATCCCGGGGGCCCGTGTCGGTAGTATAGGTCGGTGCAGTGTGCGCGCATCTTTAGGCTACGGCCACGCTAGGCGACCTAGTCGCTGCGACAAAAAAAATGGAAAGCATTGAATGATATGGCCACGCAAGCACCCCGACCAGCGACAGCAAATATAACGCGTTCGTTATCGTATTCTGGTTTTGGCGACAAATACGCTCCCCATGGTATCTAACGGATACCACGCTAGGCGACAGTTCGCTAAAGGGCACTCCCCAGCCGGCTTCTCTGTTCCACCTGATTCATGAGCGCTTTGCTAGTTCAGTGTTTTCAGTAGTGCTGTAAGTAAATTGTTTCTCTTTTTGAAATAACCAAGCCCTTTGTCACTGATATTTTACTTTCTCACTATACTATAGTATAGAGAAAGTATAGTGATCGCAAAAAAAAATCGATGTTGAGATTTTTGTGGAAATATCCGTTTTAGGACCCCCTGAGTCCAAAAAAGTGGGTTTTACAAAATGCCTGTCTGTATGTATGTCTGTATGTATGTATGTATATATGTATACAAAGCTAGAGCGAAAACTATTCGATCGCTTTCGAACAAATTTTCACCAGATAAAAGGTTTTGAAAAATTTTGGAAAAACAACCCACTTTTTGGCCAAAAAACCCCCAAAAACCAGTTGTTATTTTTTTATAAAAAAATGGCTCTAACGATTTTTATAAAATTTGGCTTATTTATAGCCCTTAATGCCATATGCAAGAAAACGCATCTTTCTAAAAATTATCGTTTAGCTAATAATAATAATAACTTATTTTTTGGGGGTTTTTTGGCCAAAAAGGGGGTTGTTTTTCAAACATTTTCTAAACCATTTTTCTTGCATCTATACAGGCCTAATTGACATGTTTGGTGCAAATTTGTTTGAAATCGATTGAATAGTTTTCTCTCTAGCTAATAATAATAATAATATTTATTAGTTACTCTCCTACTTTAATGTATCCCCTCTCCTACTTTAATACAATTAACTACGAAGTCACAGTGAATTTGTTTAATAATTTAAATATGTTTTTGAGAAAGTATGTGCCAGTTCTTGGTACCGTTTATTTATTAATGAAATTATTTTCGTAGTTGAGATAAACATTTTAAAATTACCTTTAGTTTCAGTCCTAGATCAAAGTTAAATTAGTGAGAAAGTACGTTTTTAGTTTTGTAATTGTTTATTTAAGCAATAAAAATCAATAAATAAATAAATTTAAAAGGTTGTTTAGTGAATTCTTGTAGATCTTAAAAATTCCTTTAATTTAAAATTAACCTAGTTGTTGCAGCTCAAAAACATTTTATGTGGCACCTACCCACGACCAGGTCGCCTAGAGTGGGCTAGCCTTAAGGGTCTGCTTCAGTAAACGAGAAAGCAACCGAAAACGCAAGCGCTTCTCTCTATAACCGTATCTAAACAGTGCAATTTCTTGCAGCTGAGCGCTTTGACATTGCCTCATCTCAAATCATTTTATAAATCCATCTTTTGCAATTGAGTGCTGAAAAAAAAACTGAATATTCTTTATAAAATTTCGGATCCGGCTTGCAAATTAATTGTCATTATTAATTTTTTATTGTGTCAGGAAAAAATTCAAACTTTGTATTTACAAAATGTTAACTACATTACAAAATAAAAGCATTTTTTTTAATATAAAATGAAAACCGATGCGTATTGTAATTGTGCTTAAAATGAGACCTTGCAAACAATTTTATGATGAAAAATAAATGAAATAAATGGTTTGAAATTTAACATTGCTCTTATGGGATAAAATCCAAGATGGCCGCCACTACAGCAGACCCTTAATGTGATTTCATCCTGGAAATCAACATATTTCGATAATTACTTTTAAAATTGTTCATTTCAGAAAACCAGACTCGCAATTACAAATAGATCAGAAATTTGTATTGGATTTTGGACGCAACCATTTATATTTCTTCTGTTTATTTGATACCTTAAATATTCACTAATTCTAATTACTCATCATTTTGTTCAATGTTGATGTAAAGTCACTTTCTTAAACTGATCTTACAGTAAATTACCCTTTATGTGATCAAAGCGTAATACAATATTTTTACTAAGTCGACTAGATTGAAAGAATTGCCCATAGCACATCTTTTCTTGACAATTACGTTAAACCATATTCAATTTTGTTTAATTATAAACACAACCGTTTAATAGGCCTACATGTCAAATCTCTACATTATATTGAACCTAACGTGTCGGTGAGGAAGTAATACTGTATGTTTGTAATGATGAAAATTTGTTAGTATATTTACCACACTCATCAGTACATCTTTGGTTCCACCGTAATAGTAAAGTTGATTGTCTATCTTTACGTTAGATGGGCCGCGTGCCCTCCTGTCTGCTGCAATTATTGAATAAAACCCAGTCCCTCCCGTTGCGTGGCGCTTTTGATTGCAGCCTACTCGACTCTTTAAGTGATTCAATTGAGATGTTACAAGTTAAAGCGCCTGCGCTGATATCCTATCATCATTACAAAACATCTGTTTCTGTAGCGCGTGTCTATTGAAATATTTCAGTTACTTAAATTACATTTATACTACAGAAGTCTTTCAGTCGGGAATCCCGATTCCGTCAATATTCAGTGCTCGGTCTAACTTCCGCTGTATGAAGCAGCAATTTTAAACATAATGCGCATGTGCGCCAATAGCTACTGTCTTTTCTAAAAACATAAATATGAAATTAAAATATTATTAATTTATACAAAATCATGTGCTTTCGCGTTTGGTGTGTGGTATATTTTTCGAAGATTGTTACTGATTTTATTATTTGTTAAATTTTGAAAGCTTCAAGTATATCAATTCAAACATTAGCCAATGTTTTTAGAAACACCTTTAGAAGGCTACTCACACAATCACCAATATTACTTCTCTTGGCGGTATAAAGTAGTATAAAAGCTTATTAAAAACGCTAAAAAAACATTATGTTGATGTACATTATCTACTCTGAGTCCAAAACAGTGGTTTTTACAAAATGTCTGTCTGTATGTATACAAAGCTAGAGAGAAAACTAGTCGATCGATTTCGAACAAATTTGCACCAGACATGTCAATTAGGCCTTTATAGATGCACGAAAAATGGTGTTGAAAATTTTTGAAAAACAACCCCCTTTTTGGCCAAAAAACCCCCAAAAAATCAGTTATTATTTTTTTATAAAAAAACGGCTCTAACCATTTTGTTAAAATTTGGCTTATTCGTAGCCCTTAATGTACCCTATCATATGCAAAAAACCACATCTTTCTAAAAATTATCGTTTATCTAATAATAATAATAACTTATTTTTGGGGTTTTTTGGCCAAAATAGGGGTTGTTTTTCAATATTTTTCAAAAATTTTTTTCATGCATCTATACAGGCCTAATTTACGTGTTTGGTGCAAATTTGTTTAAATCGATCGAATAGTTTTCTCTCTGGCTAATAATTGTAATATGTATATTAGTTAATCTCCTGCGTTATTATCACCTCTCCTACCCCTCCTACAGTTATGAAGTCACAGTGAATCTGTTTAATAATTTAAATATGTTTGTGAGAAAGTAGTCTATGTGCCAGTTCCTGAACCATTTATTTAATTTCAAATAAAAAATTAACTATACATCAACACAAAAGTAAATCCAATCACTGCGAAAACCCAAAACAAAATTAACTTAATCAGCTCTTGGCTTAAGTAAATTCTTAAATTTAAATCCAGTAGTCGTTTATAATAATACATAAATCAATTGAAAGAATTCCTTTAAATTTGCATAAAGTGTTAACCAAACAAAAGCAAATGAACAAAACAAGGACAAATACTTTAGGTTTTGATTGGTATAAAAAAAGGATTCAACTGAAAATGTATTCCAATTTTAATTTTGTCCCCTCAAGCTTCCACCGTCCATTGGATATACGAGGAAGCATCAGTCTATTTTCACGACATCGTGTTTAATGGCTTTAGAGTGTATGTAAGCATAGATGCAGTATGTATCGTGTTCGTGTGTTTGTACAGTTCATTGCGTGGGTAAGATAGGTTATCTTAAAGAGCATGTAGTGTAGAGGCGACGACAGGTAAAACCGATGTATTAACATAATCACACTACGTGGGCAATACATGGTAGAACACAGCAGCGCTCCGCCCCATCAAGCTGTTGACAAAGAAATTGTATAATGCAGTCTTAATATTTGCAGGTACTATTTTGTTCAATATACCTGTACGTTTTCGTGGTAAATGGAAACTGAATACTCCCTTTACATAAGTTAAGATTTCAGTTTACAGTATATTGTAACAGAAGTGATTGAAACATCAGCTGACCGCTTAGACATTACTTTCTGTGTTTGACTGTTATCTCATCGTCGCAGTGTTTACCTCATATCTCGTAGAGTTTACTGTCTATAACAAGGGTATAAATACTGTTAAATTTTACACTTTGACCCCTTACTACCGTGGCGAGTATCACGGTATTCAATCAACGTAATGTATTTTATAGGTTGCGCCATTTAATCCGAACAACTGTGATGAACGATTTAAAACTGGATTCATAACTGTTTTTGTTGTTCTGCCTTATGGACTGGTTATAATATACTTATAATTAAATAAATACCTTAAATACCGTATATTAAAACTGGAGGTAAATCTAACAAATTATTTTCCTACAGCTGTTTAATAAAGTGCGTTTTTGCACACTCACAGCAGCGCGCAAACTAAACTACATGTGTTCAGCGTCAAGTAATTATACCTCTTTGTTTTACTTTACCGTACGGCTAAACAGCTGGCGTGCGGTAAAGTAATACTTTTCGCACTCCAGCTGTTTACTTTGCGCAATATGTGCAAAGTAAACAGCTGATGTAGTCTATGTTTTGAAGTTTTTATTGTTGTGTTTTATTGTTGATCTGTAAAACAGATCTTTTTAAAAACTAAAACACTAATTTAAAATTTAGCTGTAGGAAAAATGTTGTATGTATTACTACGGGTGCAAAGTTTAATTTGTCAACCTCAAATATTTATCTCGTGTGACAAACTCAACTCTGCACACTAGATACGCAAATAAATTTTGCCGTTTTTACTATCCACGTAAGCAAAAGGTAGGTTTAATTTCGATTTCCCTTCAATTCAGGATTTTGAAAGGACTAAATTCAATACTATATAAAAAACGAAAAAGGTTGAAAATGAATGGTTTGAGAGGCTGTGGCTCATGGATGGACACACGTAACGAAATTATTACGATTTCGTTACACTACGGAATTGGGAATTTTGGCCTACTGCATCTGCCTTATGACGTCTTGAAGAATTAGGTAATAATTATAATATTTCAGTCTTCTACTCTATGACTGTGTAGAGTATAATTGAGGTATCCGAAAATGAAAGATTTACAGCTAACTAAATGAGGGCTTCATCTACTGGCCATTAAAATTACTAATTAAAATTTTTCAAACACGGTGACCCTCTTGATAATTTGTAATAGAACCCCGTTCAGGTAAATATTTCATAAACCTAACCGTTTTCGTAGCTAAAGCAAGTAAATCATGAAAAATTAATGAGGAATTTTTTAGAAGAGGACCGACATGAATCTTGAATACAGGTAAACATACTGTTACCTAAAGACTTTAAGTTATAACTTCAGGCTATTATTTTTAATGCCTATTTTTTGTTACATAAAATAACTTAATTGATGTGACTAACTTAGGCCTATATATATAATACATTAATTACCTTGTAGGTCCGTCTTGTAACGTCAATTGAATTGATTCTTGACTAGTTACGGGGTCTTGACCCCATCATCATGTAGTATTTATTTCACTCAGAGGAGCTCGTCAAACATTAAAAAAAAACACACACAACACAGAAACTAACACAAATAAACATCAACGTGTCTGACACCGTAGTGCACTAAGTCATGTCTGTGGAGTGAAATAAGTATTATCTGATGATGGGGTCAAGACCACGAAACTAGTCAAGAATCGACTCAATTGAAATCACAAAATGGATCTACAAGGAAATTAATATATTATATGTATTTGTGACTTGGCACCAAATGAATATTAACTTATATAATTATGTTGTATATGTTTACAAAAGGACCACCACTCTTGAGTGGCGGTCCTCTTTTCTTCAGTTGCTGTTCTCTTCTAGAAAATACCAAAATTAATGTTTTGCTTGTGTTGATAAGCCAGTTTAAAATGATTTAAAGATGAATTAAGTTCTTGATTTCTCTAAATATTTCTAACGTATTGACAGAATAACAAACAAATTGTTTTATGTACACAAAAATCACAATAACTCTACATTTATTGAAATTGTACCAGCAGAATTCTAGCAATAGCCGTTGAAAACCATGTATAAAAACTAATAAAACTAATTCGATTACTCTGCTTAACCGCTGACGTGAATTGAGCGAATTTCCAAAATTAAGTTTATATGTTTCAGGGTTTCAACCAAAATTTTAGAAAATTGGTTTACTCAAGAATTCGCTGAATAGCTGCATGCGTGTACGAAATATAGCCTAATAGTAACATTATTTTGCACCTCAGCCTTCAGCCTTGGCTCAAGCATAACTTCGCTCCGCTCGCAGCGGACAAACTAGTTTCGAGAGTTTACATCCCAACCGTCGGCCTCGGATTAGAAACTACCCCTACTTGGATTTGAACCGGGTACTTTTATGGTATTTTACTTTTTGGTTGATTTATGGCGATTTTGGGCAAAATCTTTCAGAATACAGTAATTTACTACTATATTTACTTGAGTAGATAAAATTCCAAAAATGTTTTATCCTAGTAAGAAAAATAAAAAAAATTTACTTCCTGTCAAAAATCGTGCTTTCAAAAATACGGTCTATAGAGTGTGTACACATATGTACATATTTATAGCCTATATAATTTTTAACAGCACCCCAAAATGTATTCTGTGGACCATGGTTGATGCTCATTGACCACTATCAACCTCAGGTCTAAAAATAAGAATCAGCGGAAAAGCTCATCACTATGGAAATGCGCTAAATACATAAAGTTCTTGACTGTAATTACCTCAGCAATAATGCAACAAATATATTATTAATTAGCTTATACTAGCTGATTTTAAACAACATCAGAAATGTTTAAACGTCATGCAGAAACATATCGTTTGCAAAGTTGGCACGTAAACCGTATACTTCAGAACTTGTTACAACTGCAAACGGTAAGCACATCGTTGTAAGTGTCTCCTTAAAACTCTCACACAGACGACTCTGGAATTGCTAATTCACCTCTAGGCTTCCGAACTGATTCTTGGAATACGCGCGAAAGACTCTCTCGCTCGTTCAACACGTCTTTATTCACTCTTGGTCGTCCCGTACTCTTCCCTTTGCAAAGACAGCCGGTGTCTTCTAACTGATGATACCATCTACGGACGTTGTTAACAGTTGGAGGATTACATTTACACTTAATACGGAACGCACGTTGCAACTGTAAAACATAAAAAGCTTTCGGTTCACTAGTCGCCATCTTTGCTACTAGCCCTCTCTAGAGGGAGACATTGGAAACAGTGCATGCGCATGCGCACAAGTGTACCAACAAAACTGTTTTAAGTTGATCTTAAATTTGATGTGTTATTAATTACTGTAATTGTAAGTTATGTAATAAATACTACAAATCCTTACAACTCCGATATTTATATTGAAACACTCCGTATATTGTTTTGTGTTAGTTTTTATGAAATTAAAGCCTCTGAAGTGAAACACTTAAAAAGAAATGTTGACAAGAATATAAATTATTATAGCATCTAACAATGATCGGAGTGAAATGTAGGGTTAATAAATTAACTTGCAATAAAGCGAGTAGAACGAACACAGTCCTCGGAGAGGAAACTCACTTTGTCTCCAATAATTTAAATTTATTTATTTTTCCTCTTTAAGGTTTTTAATTTGATACCTACTAATACTCACTAAAAGCAAGTGAGAATAGTGGCGCAGTTACAACTATAATTCTGCCCAAAACGTCCAACACGGATACATTCTGGAACAATCGTAAAGTTAACGAGCCGTTGACTAGGAACAGCACGCTTCCGTTGCCATGCCAACACGTTCCAACTTATGAGCAGTTTATATTACTTTGGCTTTGTAACACGTAGTTCTTATGGTTTTGTCAAAGGCACATCGTGAAGTTATCGCTCACAGGTTACGTGTTTATTACGTGTTTAAACTAGGTATTATGTTTACAGAGATATTTCACGATGTAGATCTGTAGCATACATGTTTGGCTCAAAGAAGTTCAACGAAATGTCGTTACAGATGACAAGGCGTATATACAATTTTAGACACTGTTATAGTAGGCCTACATATTATATGCAGGTAGTAAACTAATTTACTTGACTTATAAACCTGTTATAAAATCCAAAAAATTTGTATTGCTATAAATACTCTTCCTTTAGTTATTTGAGTATCTAGAGTGCAAAGTTGAGTTTGCCGTACGAGATAAACAGCTAAAGTTTATCGATTGTAACAAATTAAACTTTGCACTTGTGATACACACAATGTTTTTCCTACAACTACATTTTAAATTAGTGTTTTAGTTTAAAAAAAGGTCTGTTTTCAGAGGTTAGTTTCAGAACAATCAACATTTTCAAAACGTAGACTACATCAGCTGTTTACTTTGCGTACAGTGCGCGGGAAACAGATGGAATGTGCAAAACAAACAGATGGAGTGCGCAAAGTAAACGGATGGAGTGCGCAAAGTAAACAGCTGGAGTGCGTAAGTGTTACTTTTTACAAATTTGCATCACAGCTGTTTAGCAGTGCGAAAAAATAAAACAAAGAGGTATAATTACTTAACGCTGAACACATGTAGTTTAGTTTGCGCACTGCTGTGAGTATGGAAAAACGCACTTTATTAAACAACTGTAAGAAAAGAATATTTTCGTCTTTAGGTACTGCAAAACCCTGAAGTAAATTTGTGACTCTTATATATAGGCCTAATGAATGGAAGGGAGAGAATTCTACTCAATAGTTTTAAACGCATTCTTCAGTTCATATGAATAAATTGTATATGTGAGTTACTTTTCAAATTAATACAAATGAGTACGTACTTCACTACAGAAAAAGTAGCCTACTCTCTTTTTGGGTTGTCTATTTAGCTTGCTCGTTTTTAAAGTTCCGTACCTTAAATAGAAAATGGAACCTTGTTGACCACTCGTTTTGCGGTTTCAGTAAATTGTTCCCCAGAAATTAACTCGGTTTCAATAATTAAAACTCAAAAAATATTTTATTATGAGTGTGTAATTTTTTAAAGTCGAATCTTTTAAAATATTCGCTTGAAATGGCTTTATTTAAGGATATAAAAACATAAATTTGCAATAAGTGGTTTTTGAGGTCAAAAACTCATTCCTCTCTCTTTTTAAATTTTTTAAAAAGTTGACTTAGATGATTATACTTTATAGAAAAAATATTGTGAAATCGGAATTTACTGAAAAGTAATAATAGGCTAAATATATATTTATTGCATTTACCTCTATATAGATCTGTTTAAAATAATCCTTTTTGAATCTTACTTAGCTATGGCCGTTTCATCTGCACAGAGACATCATCAGGTTTCGTGCTTGTCATGCACACAATACATACACGAACATATTAAAAATATGAAAATCACTGATTTCAGAACATGAGTTATAATATATGTTTTAGTCAACTGAATGAGGACAAGGTAGTAGGATGTATACGGATCCAAAACATAGCCTATACTCATGTCGTGAACTCAGTGACTTTAATATTTTTTTAATTTGTATTGTGTTTACATGTTCGTGTATTTATTGTGTGAAGCTTTATGTTCATGACAAGCGCTAAACCTAATGATGTCTTTGTGCAGATGAAACAGCCATAGCTAAGTTACATTCAAAAAGGATTATTTTAAACAAACCTATAAAGGTAAATACAATAAATATATTTAGAATAATAATCCAGAGGCTTTAAATATAAAATAAAATATAAGTAAATATGTTTCCCTTCAAAAACTTATTTCCTCTTTATTTACAAAAACAATCAACAGTGTTTAGGAGCTGACTTACTTTATAAGAAAACTACCGAATCAGAGCTTTTATGAAGTTATGATTTTCCATTTAAACGGAGTATGGCAATAATGTGCCAGGAAGCAATAAAATCCTTTCACTGGTCACAACGTATTTGCAATGTTATTATTACAATTCTGTTAAAACTTTTCTGTTGGCTGACATTACGGAACCCTTGGCAAACGAATCTAACGCGCATTTCTCCAGTTAAAAAAAACATATGTGTAAAGGATGGATCTAGACTTTATACTAGTTGATTGAGTAAAGGAAATAAACCGTGTAGCGTAACACTTGAAGATGACTTTCGCACCAGTATACTTACAACTTTTAACATCAGTTACAGACAAAATACCCAGGAAATTATGGAACTTTTTCTGGTAGAATGTAATGAAACTATAGTTGGTAGAAAACTAGTTTCCTCAGATACATCTGCCCAGGATTTTCAATTAGTGGTGAAGGCACAGCCTTTCACTGATCAACTGTATCCTTATCTACTTTCAAAGTAATGGAAGCCATTGTAAGAATACCTAATAAATAGTTTCACCCTATCCGGCGCGAGGATGCCGATTCTTGGTAAAGACATGACACTTTGACTGGGTAGTTTCATTAGCTGCCTTCTTGAAGTACAATATTTCTAGTATTTATAATCGGATAATATCTACGGTTAACTGAGTGTGCAGTTTATACGTTTCAAACATAGAACTAAAATGTTTAAAACAAAGAATTTTAATGTTTAAAACATAGAATTTATATTTTTTATTTTTATAGGCGAAAAATATACCACTGAGCATTATACCGTCACATTTTGTTTATAGTTTATAATTTTATTAAAACCGTAAACGATGTCCGATTGAAATGGGAAAGAAAAAGAAATGTTTGTTACGTCGTTCTTCTTAATATGAACTCGTGAATCATTATATCATATTATAATTAGTTTTATTTTAGTATTGAACCAAGGCGTTCTTGGAAGCGTCGCTAATAGGATTGTAAAAAGGTAGGTTGCGGACAGGTGGCTATAAACCCTGCAGGTCAGTTTGGGCTGCCTCAAGTTAGGGTGACCTATAGTTAATTGTATCCTTATCTACTTTCAAAATAATGGAAGCCATTATAAGAATATCCTTGCAGAATTACAAATTATCTATATATATAAAAGCGAAATACCACTCACTCAATCACTCACTCACTGACTCACTCATCACGATTTCTCAAAAACTACCGAACGGATTGAAATTAACATAGGTGCTCACTAAGAAAGGGTTTGAAAAAATTCGACATTTTAGGGGGGGGGGGGGGGGTG
>JAGFPH010010799.1:11548-22562 GCA_018207615.1 Philaenus spumarius
AATTCGACCACGCAGCTGAACCGCTGACGTGGTTGAACGAATTTCCAAAATCAAGTTTATATGTTTTACGATTTCAACCAACTATTTGGGAAATTCTTCTACTCACGAAGGCACTAAATATACGAAGGTCTGTGTGTACGAAATATATTAGTAGAATTTGTTTGAAAAACCTCAATCTTGAGGTCACGGCTTATGGTCTGTTTCGCTTCGCTCGCAGCGTACAAACTCGGCCGTTAGGCCTCGGATCGAAAGATGACCCACGGCAAAACCCCCCCCCCCCCCGCCCACGTGGATTTTAACCGGGTACGTTTATGGGATTTTACGTTTTTCTCGATTTTGGTGGAACTAAGCGCGCTATAAGGTTGTGTAAAAAACAAAATGCGCACAATAATAATAAAACTCTACAAAAATTTCATTCTCGTAAGAAAAATCTCAAAAAATAGTTACTCCCGGTCGAAAAATGTACTTCCGGTTGTTGGATTTTTTGGCTAAAGAACTCGTCCGAGCGACGTAGACAACCAACGTGTGTAACAATTTGGACCAAATAGAACTTAAGTAAACGAGAAAGCAACTGGAAACGCAACCGCTTCTCACTGTAGCCCTATCTAAACAGTGCAATTTCTTGCAGCTGAACGCTTTGACATTGCCTCGTTTCAAACCATTTTATAAGTCTATATTTTGTAATTGAGCGTTGAAAAAAAAAACTGAATATTTTTTATAAAATTTCTGATTCGGCTTGCAAATTATTTTTCATTATACATTTTTTATTGTGTTACGAAAAACTCAAACTTTGTACTTACAAAATGTCAATTACATAACAAATCAAAAGCATTAAAAAAAATATAAATTGCAAGACGGATGCGTATTGTGGTTGTGCTTAAAATGAGACCTTGCAAACAATTGTATGATAAAAAGTAAACGATATAAATTGTTTGAAATTTAACATTGCTCTTATGGGATAAAAATCCAAGATGGCCGCCAGTACAGCAGACCCTTAAAATACTTCCGCTAGAGTGCGAACACATAAATCTATATGGTGTATATAAATGCGAAATACCAATCACTCACTCACTATCACGGTTCCTCAAAACTACCGAACGGATTGAAATGAAATTTGGTATGTAGCTTCCTCTAGGACCATAGGTGCTCACTAAGAAAGGATTTGAAAAAATTCGAAATTTTAGGGGGGTTTGGGGGGGATCAAAGTTATTAAAAAACGATTTCTTCAAAACTACCGAACAGATTGGAATGAAATTTAGTACGTAGCTTCCTCTAGGGCCATAGGTGCTCACTTAAAAAAGGTATAAAAAATTTCAAAATTTTGAGAGGGGTTTGGGGGGATCAAAGTTACTAAAATCATAATTTCAGATCTTTTATTATTATGACAATAGTGCTTTTATTATTTAAGATCTGTATATATAAAAGCCAAATACTACTCACTGACTGAACACTTCAAAATAATACAATTACGTTAAAAAGACTGAAAATACCAACCACCAGGGGCAACGCCGTACGGGTCAGCTAGTATACATATAAGAACACATATACATTATTTTTGTAACTGAAAATAAGCTAACAAAACGTTGTATGTATCTTGTGTTGCATAACAGGACAGATCTTTTAGACATAGCTGGACCTTTGTGATTTTGGGGGGCTTAGGGGTGCCCCCAATTTATATATTTAAATTTCAAATATAAACGTATGTCATGTAATACACCATTGAAAAGCTTATTAAAAGAGAAACACAACGGCGCAATCTACAGCTTAATATCTTGCTTCGTTTTAAAGTAATGGGCAATCAAAATTTTGGAACATAACATACAACCTACTTATTCCTAATATTAACAAATAATTAATAACCAGCTTTCATTTTATGATACAACATCATTTTCCAGAACTTTGTCTGTCCATTACTTTGAAACGAAGCAAGATACAAAGCTCTGGGTTGAAATTTGTAAACCCCCCTACTTCCTTCACGCCCTCAAAATCATAAAAACAACATATGTACAAAGTTTTGTGAACTTATTTTCAATGAAAAAATTCATGGGGGTTAAGGGAATTTATGGACACTCTAATAATTTTTAATGACACCCTAAAAGGTGTTCTGGTGACCAAGATCGGTGCTCATTTACCACTCCCGACCTTAGGTCTCCTCACCTTAAAGGTCACTGCAATAGCTCGCTCTCCTATGGAAATTCGCTAATAAGCAAAACCAAACAGAAATCTTTTTAAATTGTATCGCATGAAAAGAAGTAATATCACGATTTTAATTCACTAAAGAAGTGCCATAATATTGATTTGGTAAAAAATAGCCTAAATAGTGCAAATGAATTTCCAAAATGAAGTTTATTTGGGGAAATTGTTCTACTCACGAAAGCGCTGAATAGCTGCTAGCGTTTACGAAATATATTAGTAGAATTTGTTTCCACCTTAGCTTCTCCCTACTCACAAGCTCGTTCCGCTCACAGCCCCCCCCCCCCCCCCGCCCTTGCGCCCTCGGATCATGGACTGCTCAGCTTCTCTTGCCACCACAAACTCGCTTCGCTCACCATACGGGCGATTCAAATAATTCGCTTAGCTGTACAGAGCCGAAGTATGGGTTGACGGAAGTATATTAATACCAGCAGTTTTGAGTTCGCATCCTTGTTTTTTTACTTACACGCCATTGAAGCCGCGCTCACACAGTAATTAGCAATAATTACATGAGAACAAATGAACAAGTATGTAAGGTTGTACCAAGGTAATACTGCCGCATTGTTTGCTTGTTTATGTGTTTTGCTGGAGGTCGGTACATGTTAATTTCCGCCTCCAAAATGTCGCGTATAAGGGAAAACTCCAATATTCACTGCTGGCTCGAATACTTCGATATTACAATTTTACATTTAAATTAATGTCACCTACAATAGACACACTAAACTCGTGCTAACTTTTTTCAGGCCGCCCCCCCCCCCCCCCAAGTAGTTATAAGAACAATAATTCGACCGCCCAGCTGAACCGCTGAAGTGAGTTGAGAGAATTTACAAAATTAAGTTTATATGTTTTAGGATTTGAACCGACTATTTGGGAAATGTATCTACTCACGAAGGCGCTCTGTTTACGAAATGTATTAGAAGAATTTGTTTGCACCTAAGCCTCCAGCTTCGACTTACGCTCTCCTTCGTTCCACTCGCCGAGGAAAAACTCGCTACCTCGATCAAAAGATGTCCTCATGGTAAAATCCCCCACGTGCATTTGAACCCGATACTTTAGTGGTATTTTACGTTTTAATCGATTTCGGGGGAACCAAGCGAGCTATAAGGTCGTGTAAAAAACGAAATAGCCAGAATAATATCGTACATTTATTTTCTTAGATAAAACCCCCAAAAATTTTCTTTCCGATACGAAAAATATAAAAACAGTCACTTCCGGTTAAAAACCGTGCTTCCGGTTGTTGGATATTGTTGGCTAACGAACTCGTCCGAGTGACTTAAGGGTCTGCTCCAGTAAAAATAAAATGGATTTTTATCCCATAAGAGCAATGTTAAATTTCAAACCATTTATTTCGTTTACTTTTTATCATAAAATTGTTTGCAAGGTCTCATTTTAAGCACAGTCACAATACGCATCCTTCTTGCAATTTACATTTTTAAAAATTTCTTTCATTTGTCAAGTAACTGACATTTTGTAAGTACAAAGTTTGTTTTTTTCCTAACACAATAAAAAATTAATAAGGAAAAATATTTTGCAAGCCGGATCCGAAATTTTATAAAGAATATTCAGTTTTTTTTTTCAACACTCAATTACAAAAGATAGACTTATAAAATGGTTTGAAATGATGCAATGTCAAAGCGTTCAGCTGCAAGAAATTGCACTGTTTAGATAGGGTCACAGTGAGAAGCGGTTGCGTTTCCGGTTGCTTTCTCGCTTACTGCAGCAGACCCTTAAACATCCAACGTGTGTACCAAATTTGGACAAAATCTGACTTAAAATACTAAAGTTAGAGTGCGAACACACAGGCCTAGATGCATACACAGAGTGTTCATAAATTCCCTTCAACCGCCTTTATTATTTTTGTTACTGAAAATAAATTACCAAAACTTTGTATGTATCTTGTGTTGCACAGCAGGACAAAATTTTTGACATATCTGAACCTTTATAGTTTTGGGGGGCTTGAGGGGGTAGGGGGGTTAAAATGTCAAATATAAAGGCAGGTCATGTAATACACCATAGAAAAGTCTATTAAAAGAGAAACAGAATGACGCAAACTAGAGCTTAATATCTTGCTTCGGTTCAAAGTAATCGACAATCAAAGTTCTGGAAAATTATATTGCTATCATAACATCAAAGCAGGTTATTAATTTGTTAATATTAGGAATAAGTAGGCTGTATGTTATTTTCCAGAACTTTGGCTGTCCATTACTTTGAAACGAAGCAAGATACTAAGCTCCAGTTTGCGCCATTGTGTTTCTCTTTTAATAAGCTTTTCAATGGTGCATTACATGACCTACCTTTATATTTGAAATTGTTAACCCTTCCCTCACCCCTCAAAGTCATAGAGGGTCAGATATGTCAAAAAATTTGTCCTGTTATGCAACACAAATATAGGCCTATATATTAAGTTTTGTTAACTTATTTTCAGTAACGAAAATAATGAGTGTGGTTAAAAAGACTTTATGAACACTCTATATCTGCATATATTAATGACACCCCAAAACGTGTTCTGGGGACCATTATCGGTGCTCATTTACAACTGCCGACCTTAGGTCTCACCATAAAGGTCACTGCAATCGCTCATCTTTCCTATGGTGCAACCATACCTTACCACCGAGGTTCGGATGTGTACTTTTTCAGGTAGTTACAGAACTTGCTTCTACAAGTTCTATTTCAACATACTGTTGTCTATCAGTCAGATATGAGTAGTGCATCTGGCACGCGGCCTAAGTGAAAGTCAATACTGTTGCTATGCTAGGCTGTATCCTTTATCTGTAACCTTCAAGGCTATTCGTTCTGTACTCTATGTAGCCTAGATTACTTAATATCCCTGAAATAGTCCATTCGTAGACGAAACTCAAGCAGTCGATTTCTCCGCGGTTCTATACATTTTTTGGGGTGCCAAATCGGAATCTGAAGATTGCAACGTTTTTCAGTTTTATGCCCTTAGCACAGGAACTATGCATTTTATCAAAAACACCATCCTAAACGAAATTAAAGAAGAGTAAATCTATACTACAGTATTGTATAAAAATCTAATGGTGTCTGTCTGTGTGTGTGTTACTCAATCACTTAAAAACAACTACACTGGATTTGAATGAAATTTGGCACACAAATAGATCATGACCTGGAATGAGACATAGGCTAGAATTCATTTAGATTTAAGGGTTGAAACTACCCCTAAAACAATAAATATTTATTATTATACTTCCGTTAAAATAGTAAGGTCATTATTATTAATAAGGCTTAGAGAGCTGTAAATTTGTACATTTATTTCTTACAAGATATATATAAAACGTAAACCATATTTTTATTTTTTAGTGAACTGCTAAGGGGTGAAAATGTAACAACGCCTAAAATAATACAAATTAATTACTAAACTTCCCATTAAGCTAGATAGCTGGAAATTGGTACATTTATTTCTTACAATACAATATATGCTATATAAATCATAGTTTCATTTTTTAGTGTACTGCTAAGGGGTGAAAATGTAATAACAACCCCTAAAACAATAAGCATTTATTACTATGCGGCGAAAGTTTGGACCGTGTGCGAAGCCACGGGTACCTGCTAGTTTACTATAAATGTCACTGGTAACTTTTGAATGTAGGACCAACGGGTGAGGAACTAGAGCAACGAAAATAGCGTTCTTCGCTGATAACTCAAAGCCTATGCTTGAAGGAAGAAGTTGAGCGGCCGTATTTCGGTCGTAGCTGCCGCAATCAAGTTGAACCATCTTCATCCTTTCCACCCGTTTGATTTGTCTAATTTACCTATGTTTATAAAAGTACTAGAACCTCATTCATTGTTGTACGACTACCTGGCATCTGGACGAAAGAAGGAATTCCTTCGTATCGCTTTTTTCAATTTGCACATACTGCGGTGGATTTCTTCGGTAAAAGCATAGATTATGGGGTGAAGCGCTGGTTGCCTTCGCTTTTACTTAACCACCAAAACAAGCTCGCATACTATGATGCACATAACACTTTGACGCCAACCTTAACAAAGCAGCACCATGACGCAGTGGAGGTTGCAAATGTAGGTTAGCTCTGTTGCGTAATGTGTTGCCGCGCCGTCGCCTAGGTATGCACTTATTCAAGTGTTATTAATAAATATTCGTCTTACTTGCAGAAGGAAGTAGAGGAATGTGGGTTTACAGTAGAGATAGCAAAATTTACAAATCACTGAAAATTGTTCGACTTAAACTCATTTTAAAGAACTTTAGTTACTACATGATGATTCAGGAAGAAAACTTTCAGGACGTGTTCTACTAGTGAAAATAAAGAAAACCGTGCGTATAAACATAGGTTTGGATTTACTTTGTTTTACAGTTGTCCACCGTTTTGTTTTTGTTTTACAAAACACTTAATATCATTGGATGTAGGAAACATATTGATCGAAAATGTTGGGTACATATTTGGTATGACATCTTTTATACAAAATTAACGAAAACGTTTTTTTATATATTTTCAAAATGGCAGCCGTTTAAAATTTTCAGCCTAATGTAAAATATCTCGAAAACCGCTAACTTTACACAAAAATTTCCTCTTTTAATGACAAACCGAATGTTTTTTTTATCATTTCCGTAACTTAAAAGATAACCGAGTTATTGTTTACAAACTATTTTTTGTATATAACGGACAACTACCAAGACAGGTCGACAAGTGGACTTACGAATATACTTTAACGTATCCGTTTTTATTACTTTCTTCACCCTATAGGCTACGTAGTATATGGAGAAAGTATTGTTTTCGTCCAAACTTTAGAATTTTAATTTTTAGTGGAATCATCTGTTTTGGTGCTCCCTGAACCCCCAAAAAATGTTCAGAGGAATTATTTGTTTGGTGCTCCCTGAAACCAAAAAAGTGGTTTTTTGGTGAAGTCTGTCCGTGTGTCTGTAAGGATGTGTACAGAGCTGGAGACCATACAAACCGTCCGATTTTGATGAAATTTGGTATGTAGGTAGGTGTAGTTCTGGAATATCTCCAGGCGTTTTTTTCATTCACAAAATTTTTTATTTTTAAGGGGGTTTACCCCCAAAAATGGCCAAAAACGAGAAAAATCTAAATTTTTCAAAAACGGCTCTAACGATTTTAATAAAATTTGGCTTATTTGTAGCCCTTAATGTACCCTACCATATGTAAAAATCCGCATCTTTCTAAAAATTATCTTTTAATAATAATAATAATAACTGATTTTTTGGGGTTTTTGGCCAAAAAGGGGGTTGTTTTTCAAAAATTTTCAAAACCTTTTTTCATGCATCTATACATGCATAATTGACATGTTTGGTGCAAATTTGTTCGAAATAGTTTAAATAATAATAATATAATATAATATGGATGTGTGTTACATGCATCTAATATTTTCCATGGTAACATTTTCCTACTTTTGCAATTCTAAATAACCACCTCCTATGCTACTCTTGGGAAGGTATAAAGTTTCAACTGGGAGAAAGTATGTGGCAGTTATCTGGTACCGTTTATTGCAGATGAAACCCCAAAACGTTTCATTCTAGTACGTGCTTCCGGTTGTGGATTTGTTTGCTAAAGAACTCGTCCGAGCAACTTAGAAAACCAACGTGTGTACCAAATGGGACGTACAACGCGTCCGTTAGAGTGCGAACACATAATATATAATGACACTCTAAAACGTGTTCTGGGGAACATGATCGGCGACCTATTACTTTTCCCGTCCGCCATTAGGTCTCACTGCAATAGCTTATCTTTCTTATGGAAATTCCCAAATAAACACTACATGTGTGTTACATGCATCTAATATTTTCCATGGTAACATTTTCCTACTTTTGCAATTCTAAATAATCCACCTCCTATGCTACTCTTGGGAAGATGTAAAGTTTCAACTGGGAGAAAGTATGTGTCAAGTTATCTGGTACCGTTTATTTTTAAAATACCAAAACTCAAAAAGTATTTGTTTGTCCAGGTGGAACTGCTCTAGAAATAAACTGCTTTGAGACGAAATAGTGTTTAAGACTGAAAGTATTATTGGCGAATTTATCTAGATTGCAGCGACTCTTATGGTGAGACCTAAGATCGGGAGTAGTAAATGAGCACCGATCATGTTCCCCAAAACACGTTTTTGGATGTCATTAAAATTTATATTATATCATATGTAGGCTATATATCTTCGCTCTCTAGAGGCCGCATTTTACGGCCAATTTGGTCCAAATATTTGACACACATTGGTCGTTGAAGTTGCTCGGACGAGTTCGTTAGACAAAATATTCAAACAACTATTTTTTTTTATTTTTCAAACGCCATTCTGCACATTTACGGTTTTAGAAAAGCTTATTCTTTCGAGCCACTGACAACCAAATTAGATTTGGACCAAATCGGACTTAAAATGCGGCCGTTAGAGTGCCGCATATAAAAACATATATACAATTGTAAATGACACCCCAAAACGTGTTCTGCGGGACATGATCCGTGCTCATTGGCTGCTCCTCACCTCAGGTCTCACCATAAAGGCAACTGCAATAGCTAGTCTTTCCTATGGAAATTCACTATTAAACTGCATTTATATAAAAAATAGTGGTTAAGACTGAAGTATTCGGTTAACAACACTCGCGTACAGATACCAGCACAAATGCTGGCACTTGAGCAAACAGCTACTAACCTGACAAAAAACATCGGTACCCAGTACATCTCTGTTTAACGTTCACTGCTAAGGAACTTGACACTGAACACTATGAGAAGCGGCCGACGTATAGTGCATTGCACGCCAATTACCCCGTATTTGGAGAATTTTCAATAAACAGTGCGTTGCGTGCTTCGCACGCCATACCGCATATTGGGAGTATTTTCAATACACAGAGCATTGCGTGCTTCGCACGCCATACAGCATATTGGGAGTATTTTTAATACACAGTGCATTGCGTGCTTCACACGCCAACCCCCGTATTGGGAGTATTTTCAATGCACAGTGCATTGCGTGCTTCGCACGCCAACCACCCCGTATTGGAAGTATTTTCAATACACAGAGCATTGCATACTGAACACTATGAGA
This sequence comes from Philaenus spumarius, assembly GCA_018207615.1. NCBI lineage: Eukaryota > Metazoa > Arthropoda > Insecta > Hemiptera > Aphrophoridae > Philaenus > Philaenus spumarius. The sequence continues at coordinate 20,762 of JAGFPH010010799.1, forward strand.
AGCGGCCGACGCACAGTGCATTGCACGCCAACCCCCATATTGGGAGTATTTTCAATACACAATACATTGCGTGCTTCGCACGCCATTCCGGATGTTGGGCTATCTTCAACACACAAAGCATTGCGTGCTTCGCACGCCAACCACCCCGTATTGGGAGTATTTTCAATAAACAATGCATTGCGTGCTTCGCACGCCATTCCGAGTTTTGGGAGTATCTTCAAAACACAAAACATTGCGTGCTTCGCACGCCAACTCCCATATTGGGAGTATTTTCAATAAACAATGCATTGCGTGCTTCGCACGCCATTCCGAATATTGGGAGTATATTCAACACACAAAGCACTGCGTGCTTCGCACGCCATTCCGCATATTGTGAGTATTTTCAATATGCGTGCATTGCGTGCTTCGCACGCCATTCCGGATATTGGGGGTATCTTCAACACACAGAGCATTGCGTGCTTCGCACGCCAAACCGCATATTAGGGGTATTTTCAATACACAGTGCATTGCGTGCTTCGCACGCCAACCACCCCGTATTGGAAGTATTTTCAATACACAGAGAGCATTGCATACTTCGCACGCCAATTTTAAACCTGTTTTTTATGGACGCACATGTGCTTCCGCTTTAAAATATTGATGATTATTACGTAGAAAGGTTAATTTTTACTCATTTAGACAATAAATATAAAAAATAAAATGTCAGCTCCTAGCATAGGAATACGAAATTTACGTAGCAGTGAACGTGTTAGGGTGAGGTTGTCAACATCCACTAGTTCGTTTGAAGGATGAGTCACTTTAGGAAGCGGTGTGAGAAAATGTTTTTTTTTCCTCCACTTACGCCCTTTCCCCACACCCCCAGCCAGTGCGAGGCCAAGTGCCAGGATTCACGCCGATTTCTGTACATTTACAACTCGCGTTCATAACTTGTGAAATTGGTAAAACACCGTAAACAAAGCCCTTCGACAAGAGATAATTGTTTAGCATTTGATATTTGTCAACAAAAAAACATTTAAACAGTTTCACAAACGATGTCAACGGTCGGGTAAGACCAAAACAACGGTTTCAAAATGGTGTCTTCACTTCAACTCCGACTCTGTAATAACTGTGTTTAGACATTGACCGCGTTATGCAATTCATTAAGCAAACATTGCGAACACCGCACTTCATCGCTTAATAGACTAGTTTCATATACGCGTAGGCTAAGTAGTAAATACGTGTTAATCAATTATTGTTTACTCGTTTCGCTTCCTAACATCGGCGGTGGCCAGGGACGTTGCTACAACAAATTATTGGGGGAGGCGAAATCTAAAATTTCCCAAAAATTTTGACCATATTTCCCAATTTCTGTGGTGGGGTTCCCAACTCGCAGAAGGGGGCTTTTTGTTATGTTGTGTGGAAAAAATCAAACTACACATGGGGCAATGAAGGCTCACACTCGTAATTTTTGAAGTGAAAACTTCTTATGGGTCACTTCGACATTTTTGCGTGGGTATTCGAATGAAATATCGTCAACGTACCTTACCACAATCGAATCACGATATAAAATACATGCATGCTACCAATGAAACGGACATTGTGCTTCCTCATTTTGTAAGTTGTATTAAAATAGTTTAAATGGTCATACCTCTGAAATGGTCAATGTGCTTTCTCATTTTGTAAGTTGTATTAAAATAGTTTACTTAGTAATACTGTACATCTGAAATGGACATTGTGCTTTCTCATTTCGTAAGTTGTTTAAATTTACTCGGTAATACCTCTAAAACGGACATTGTGCTTCCTCATTTCGTAAGTTGTTTTAAAA
>JAGFPH010010799.1:27629-37918 GCA_018207615.1 Philaenus spumarius
AGAAGGTTCCATTGGGGGTTGGCGTGCGAAGCACGCAGGGGTCTCCCCTAGTAATATTATAAAGAGGTAGTTTTTTTTTTTGGTTTGTTTGTTTGTATGTAGGGGGTAATCTCTGGAACTACTGAACCGATTGAAAATATATTTTTACTAATAAAAAGCTACACTATTCCCGAGTAACATAGGCTGTAATTTATTTCGATAAAAACATTTTTCAATTTCAATATTTGTAAATTTAGTCGGAAAAATTCTTAGATTAGGCCTAGGCTGATAAATCAAAACATGTGTTTACATTTATTACCATAGCAACCAATTGAATAAAATAATAGATAACAGATGTTCTAATATTTCCATTAACAGCTAATTTCAAACTTTGTATTTCTAAATTTTAGGTTAGGATTTTATTAAAGTGTAGACCTGAGCCTTAATGGTTCTTTTAACCTTTATTATAACTGCTGTTATAAAATATACGAAATAATTTGATTTGAACATTTAACATTATTTACCGTCTTAGCTTTTTGGTTATTATTAATCCTACGCGTTTATTATAAAGAAAACATAACATGATTATGTGTATAGAAGGTTCCAACGGGGTTTGCGTGCGGAGCACCCAGGGGTTTCCACTAGTATTAAATAAAACGAGAATGGTGCCATATTCACCATTGTTTCGATGCTTTTCTGTAGTGCCTCTTCGTTATTAGCGAATTTCCATAGGAAAAATGAGCTATTGCAGCGAACCTTAATCGGTGCTCATTTGCTACTCCCGACCTTGGGTCTTACCATAAGGGCCACTGCAATAGCTCATTTTTCCTATGGAAATTCGCTAATAAATATATTATTATGCACATTTCGTTTTTTTACACGACCTTAGGCCTATAGCTCGCTTGGTTCTCCCAAAATCGATGAAAACGTAAAATACAATAAAAGTGCATGGTTCAAATACACGTAGGGATTTTACCCCTACGGGTCTTCTGATCCGAGGACGATGGCCGAGTGTGTACGCTGAGAGCGAAGCGAAGCAGTCAATAACTTTAGGCCGCAAGGTCGACGTGAAAACTCGCAAAGGTTATAAGTACAAACAAATTCTATATAAAAGTCTTGAGGTACGTCTATTGTATATAAAAGATACAGAATAGGTCCAAGAACACTTCCATGGGGAACTCCTGCTGATATGAAATTCTCTCTGATTTTCAATATACTACGAATCTGTTAGCAGTAACAGAGTTCCTTCTGCGAGACAAACGTATCATCATCTTAAAAACGCCAGTTCGCCTTCATTTCGTCAGAATATGCAATCGGCTAACACCGATTAAAGCAGGAGACCGGACTGTGCTATTTGAAAGGAAATGAAAGAAGAAAATGTTTTCGATGTCTGTTATTGTAAAGGAAGATTGACGGCTGTTTGACATTATCTGTCCTTGGTTATTTGAGTCCACTATTGTCATAACCGCTTATGGAGGGAAAGTATATATATATATATATATATATATATATATTATTAAATAACAATAGCCTATTAACAGATAAAGATAATAAACAATAAAAGATAATAACAGCGTATAAATAAATAAAATCTGTACATACAATATTGTTGGGTTTACTGTGTTGGTATTGGATGCTGGGTTGGACAAACCAATTATTACACATAACTTAACTATTATCCTCGATTCGATTATTTGACAGTTACACCATCCGATAGGGAATAAAACAGGCTACAAAAAGGCGTCTAAATATTTTTTTTAAATATACACGTTTTGAGTAATTTAGATTTGAACTATTCAAACAGCCGCCATTTTGAAACGCATGATTGGATATAAAATTGTTGATAGATCATTGTTAGATTAAACTGCATGTCAAGTTTGAACTGAGTCAAACATTTCTCTTGATATGAACTGTTTTGTAAAAAAATTTGGAAAACGGTTGACCCTAAAGGCCATCCATGTAACTTCCCGCTAAGTTTAATTACAACAAACACAATTTTTGGAAATTTTGAACTGCCATAACTTTTGAATGAATCAACCGATTTTTATGCGATTTGCGGCAATCGATGCAGTTTTTCGAGTCCATTGAAAGAATCGACAACAAAAATTTTTCTGATGGAAAATTTCGGAGAAATTGAGAAAAAACACTTTTTTTGATTTTCTTTCGTTCACGATATCTCACGAACGAATTAACCGATTTTGACCGGACTGGTAGCGATCGACGTCGCTTTTCAAGGTTAAAAGCTGATTAGATTTTGGAATTGATCGGTAAAGCCGTTTAAAAGTTATTCCAAAAAACCTGATTTGAAAAACATTTATTTCTTAGTTTTTTCGAAATTTCTCAGAACCTACCGGTCCGAATTAGTTGAAATTTTCAGGAAATCTAAGTTTGATGGAACTCTTTAGAACGCCGTTTGGTAGGATCCAATCGGTTAAGCCGTTCAAAAGTTATAAGCGGGTCACATACTTACATACACACACACATACATACAGACAGGGTGACACCCTCTCGGGAGTGGTCAGGGAAGATTCCTAGGACCTCAAAACGTCGAGATCTGATGAATACTCGATTTTTGAAAAACGGGGTGAAACCATAACTTCCCGATTTTAGAAAATTTTAAATTTTCTTTTAGCGGGAAGTTAAAAAAGTAAATGTGTGCGGTCGTGGGACCCCAGCCAGGAACGAAGTTCATCACGCCTTTTCTTCAATTCTTTTACCAGCCTTAACGGCAACATACACACATAATTTTAATCAATCAATTCCGTTTGTTTTCTATACAAGTATTACTGTTTCCATACGTTTAATGTTATTATAATAAAGGTGTAGAATTGAGGGTCTTCTATACCTTGCGTAAAACAGCAAAAATATGCAGTTCGTACTATATCGTGTTTCGGACGCCGTTTTGACCTAAAAAGTTGTGAAACATCTTAAATTGTTCTTAAAGGCTTTGTGCTTTTGTCTTATCTATATATATAATTATATAAAAGCCAAAACCCACTGACTCACTCATCACGATTTCTCAAAAACTACCGAACGGATTGAAATTAAATTTGGTATGTAGCTTCCTCTAGGGCCATAGGTGCTCACTAAGAAAGGGTTTAAAAAAATTAGAAATTTTAAGGGGGTTTAGGGGGATCAAAGTTATTAAAAAACGATTTCTTCAAAACTACCGAACGGATTGGAATGAAATTTGGTATGCAGCTTCCTCTAGGGCCAAAAATGCTTACTAAGAAAGGGTTTGAAAAAATTCTAAATTTTAGGGGGGGGGGGGGTTGGGGGGGATCAAAGTTATTAAATAACGATTTCTTCAAAACTACCGAACGGATTGAAATGAAATTTGGTATGTAGCTTCCTCTAAAGCCATAAGTGCTCACTAAAAAAGGGTTTTAAAAAAGTGGAAATTTAGGGGGTTTGGGGGGTAAAAATTAATAAATCACGATTTCTCCAAAATTACCGAACAGATTGGAATGAAATTTGGTATGTAGCTTCCTATAGGACCATAGGTGCTCACTAAGAAAGGGTATGAAAAATTTCGAAATTTTGGGAGGGGTTTGGGGGGATCAAAGTTACTAAATTCATAATTTCAGATCTTTTATTATTATGACAATAGTGCTTTTATTATTTAAGATCTATATATGTAAAAGCCAAATACCACTCACTGACTGAATACTTAAAAAGAATACAATTACGTTGAAAAGACTGAAAATACCAACCACCACGGGCTACGCCGTACGGGTCAGCTAGTATCTCATAATTGAAAGATATCGACGGCAACTCCTTTTAATCAGCAGTTTAATTGAGTAAAAATTGATTATTTTTAATGCGTTTTTTGGGAATTTTAAGCAATAATTTCCATATTTTAAGCTAACACGTAAAAAATATAAAGGTTTTTATATAACTTAAAGTTGTTTCCCAGATTATTAATTTATAAATAGAATCCGAAACACGTTATTACGAATGCACGTTTCAACGATTTTGCGGCTTGAGTCAGGCCTTTTGTATTGAAATCATACTGTACACTCGGGAGTTTTCTTCAATTTAAAGAAGAGCCTTAATAATAATATCAAAGCTAAGATGGTAAACACAGTTGAATGTCCATTCAGACTTAAAATTACTTTCTAGGCCAAACCTAAAATTATTTTATGTATGTTGCCGTTAAGGCAGGTAATATAAGTTAAATATACACACAATAATTTTATGTTAGACGTAGACTGATGAACCAACATTTTACGTTTACTGGATGTATTTCAGCGCTTGACGGTAATATCTGAACTACGCCGGACTTAAATTGATGAACCAAAACGCATGTTTCTTGAATGTATATAAATTCATTGCCACAGCAACCAATTCGATAACGCTTTTTCGTTACCCGTATTTTATATTTGTCATTGCCATTGCAACCGATTGATAACACGTTTTTTCGTTACGCATTACATTTTTATATTTATTAACTCCAACCGCAACCCGCGTCGAAGAACTTCGTTCCAAAAACAAAATGGCCGATACGTGGAAAACGAAGCGTTTTAGGGCACATGTTTATGGGAGCAGATTTATTAGCGAATTTCCATAGGAAAAATGAGCTATTGAAGTGGCCCTTATGGTAAGACCCAAGGTCGGGAGTAGCAAATGAGCACCGATCATGGTCCCTAGAACACGTTTTTGGGTGTCATTAAAATTCATATATATATATTACAACGGACAAAACTCGTTGTAGGTCTTGAGTTTAAATTTGCAATTTATTTTGTAAGTTTGAATAATATGGACTTTCCGCGAGTTGAAGCCGAATGTAGGTCACGAGATCAGCATGTACACGCGGGCGGTCTGTTATCTGGTAGAATTAAACTTTTGGACCCTGCCTGTCTGAAAAGGAATGGGAACTTATAAAAATTACTTAAAAGATTCCTACGGGAAGCCAAAATCCAAGATTTGAATAAAAAATAAAAATCTTCGGGAAATGCATTACGCTAACCGCGGGTGTATTTACTGCAAGATTAGATATTAAAAAATCACAAAGTTAACGTAAGATACGAGCTTTCAAAGAATGAGAAAATTTTAAAATTCCTCTAATTTAAAAAAGAAAAGGTTTTTTAGGCTTTTCTTAAAAAGACCTAAAATAAAGGTGAAATAAGTTTTAGCGAAATTTTGTCATATAAAAAAGTTAATGGTAATTCATAAAGTTTAAAGGATAAAAAAGTAGGTTAAAAATAAAGTTTTTAAATTCTAACTAAAACAAGTTTTAGTATTGATAAATGTAATTTATAATGTAAAAGAAAAACTAGAAAATTTATGAAAGGAAAAAGGTGATAGAATCGCCGGGAAAAATCGCCGCGGAAAAACGCGCGCGGGTCGTGTACGCGAACCAGGAGTCGTACGAACGTCTTTCGAGTTCGTGTGGAAAGGTAACAACGAGCTGAGGAAAATGATGTCAGTTTCAGGAAAATCAGAAAAACCCTGGAGGAGTTACATAGAAAAAGAGTTTCCATGGCATAAAACTGCGGGAAGCGAGATAAGAACGCAAGACAGTAGAGGGGCGGTCCGAAGACGAGACGGATGGAAGGAGAACAGGGTTACCAGCTTACGAAAATGGGCGTACTCAAAGAAACAATAGAAACTTAATTAAAACAAAGGCTAAATCAAGTTACAAAATTATGAAAAAATTAAAATAAAATTCAGGATGAAAAGTTACGTAGATTAGAAGTTTGAAATTGGCGAAAAAATGGATTTTAAAGCATTATGGAAATACAGTGGTAGAAAGCTTAAGTTGGCAATGAAATAGTGCCGAAAAACCTTATATAAACGATTGCTCGGGGAGACTCGAGATGCCTTATTATTTCTACGATGTAATTAAACGCATCGTGCATCCTTATTACTTTTACGATGTAAGTTGACGCATCAGGAGCAGATACTTGTTTTTTATAAAATACTTTAGCGTGCTAGAAGCTAAGTATTTTCGTCGTTAAACTTTAAAAATTTTATAACAAGTAAGAAGATACGTCATTGCGGTTTTCATCTGGGATGCAGCAATAGACACCGCCTTAACTCTACAAGAACTTCAGTGGCAACTTAGTATATACAAAGTTGGCCTAACTTGGGATTTTCTGGAGGAAAAACATAGCCTACAGGACAGCTGATACATGGAGTGATTCGTATAGCTTCCAGACAGGACTACAGGACACCACCAGGCGACCACTAGGACATGCAACTGTAGCTACGAGGGAATAGACGAACCGGGATTGCAGACACGGCATCACCACATCCATCTTTAAGAAGCCATCCATCATACATCCAGACAACCCTACAGGACTCCACCTTCATCCACAAGACAACTCTATCAGCACGCAGAACATCTGTAGCTTATCATCACTATACAGCGTTCGCGGATTTCACCACAAACGTCGCGACGCCTGGACAAGTGTGAAAAGGTCGGTAGAAGCGTAAAATACGTTAGTCCCTGTTAAATTGCCTGAAGTAAATTCAAATAAATTTATTTTAAATACTGGGTTACTTAGGATGTTAGATTAAGAAATTTGTAATTAATTATAAAAGTAAATCCATTAAATCGTAAAGTCAAATTCAAATTTTCATTAAAATATAGATTAAATTCAATTGAGTAATAAAATATTAAAATAAACTATAATAAATTAAGAGGTTAGTTCTGCCTTATAGTTTAGAAAATTATTATTTTATTTGAGAAGAAAGTTAATATTTGGTTTTATTTGAAAAATATTAAATACAAGAATTTTGTTTTATGTTTAAAATTAGAAAAGAGAAATTATTAAAATTTTATTTTGTTTTATTAAAGGTTATTATTTACAAAAACACCTAATATTCAAATATCCCAATAGTTTATGAATTTTAGATTAAGAATTGATAAAGTGGAATTTCATAAAATAATTGCAAGCACAAATAAGCAATTTACAAGGTTAGTTCCAGTGTACTCACTCTTCAGAGGTTTACAAAAAATAAAATTATTAACTTGTGTTCTAACTGAGCTAAAATCAAAAATAAATTACTGGAAGTATAAAGTAAAGTTTTTTGTCAGAATAGTCAGCGAACTGAATATTCGACACATAGTTATTTCACCTAGGCCAAACAAAGTGAGATTGCCTATAAGACTTCCAGTAGGTGGAAATAACTTATTCTCCAACAAAATAACCATCGTAGAAAAAGAGATCCGTTGTAGAATTGGCGTCCCGAAACGTGGGACCCGAAATATTCTAAAACGAACCATTCAAAAAAAGGTTATTCGTTGTAATATGTGTGTGTGTTCGCACTCTAGCGGCCGCATTTTAAGTCCGATTTGGTTCAAATTTGGTAGACATGTTGGTTGTCTACGTCGCTCAGACGAGTTCGTTAGCCAAAAAAATCCAACAACCGGAAGTACGTTTTTTGACCGAAAGTAACTATTTTTTGACATTTTTACTACGAGAATGAACATTTTACTTTCTCCCCCTATACCATAGTATATGGAGAAAGTATTGTATTCGTCAAAATTTTCGAGTTTGATTTTTTGGTGGAAATATCCGTTTTGGGTCCCCCTGAACCTAAAAAAGTGGTTTTCGGAGTGATGTCTGTGTGTGTGTCTGTATGTGTGTCTGTGTGTCTGTGTGTCTGAGTTTGTAAAATGGTAGAACGGAGGTCCTGGCATAAACCATTAACAGCAGAAGCGAGGTCTTGTGGAAAACCGAGGTCCCAAACCCAAGACCTCGGTTTTAGATAAGTGCAGTTTTGCATTGTACATTACTAAAATATCATTTTGGTAAGTTTTTTTCAAAATCTGAGCGAGACCTCGGTTTTCTTTACAGTACTGGTAGAGTGTTATGGAGTGTAAATTAGTTCGAAAAGTGTTCGCACAGAATGCGCTACATTGAACAAAGTTAAAGCTGTAAACGGATGTAGGCTATTTGCCGGATGCCGGACTATTCCTTCGATTCATTTTCAGAAGTTTTGTGGGTTTCGCAGTTCGCTGCATATTTATATCTTGACTGCTTCATTGCTCGTAATAAAGTCGAATAGATCCCATTTATATTTTATTAACTCAAGTTATATTTTAAACATAATTAAGTTTTACGCTATTGATAAATTAAGTTTAATTTTTTTGTAAAATATCTCATTCAGATGATTATTTTAAATGCATTTGTTCTTAAATCATTATTTTACATCATATCCGTTAAGAAATAATGATTTTCCGTGAAGAGATTATTAAGTAAATCTTAATTTTTACGTAGCGTACAATACATCGAAGACGATTGAAAAAAATTCCTTATTACCATACGTTTATATACATTTTTGTTGGCAACGTTTGGGCCCATTATGGAGTTTCCCAAACATTGAAAATAGGTAATTTCAGCTTTTGTATGTTTTGTGAAACCGAATTACATAAAAAAATTCTGGTTCGTGACAGGCCTAACATTTTGAACAAATAAATAAATTAAATTTTCAATGTTAATATATTACTGAGATTCATACGCAACAGGAATGGAATGGTTTTAAATTGATCATACATTACTAAAATTTCACTTTAACGCAACAGGCATTATAAAAAAGTCGAACACTAGGTCGTTATTAACTCTTAAGAAGATAAGAAGATATACTGTTTGTGCATATTAGTAAAGTAACAGTTAGCAAATCATGTTCAATGGTTACAAGGTTGCCAGTAATACAATATTCAAATCAATCATTTTTTAACGCTTATGATTAGTCTCATTTTTAGTAATTATTATCATAAACATTGTTCTCTTCCATTGTCTTCCGCGTTTGATAAATAAATTTGAATAATCTTCCTGTTAGTCTTGATTTCATAGATAATTTAAACAGACAATTAGTCAAATAAATTAGAACTACAAATGAATACTTGTGCTTTGCATTAGGTTTAGGTCTACTAAATTTGTTTTAAAATAGCACAAAATGTAAATAAAATAGGCTAAATTTAGGTACTATTGCATGTGTAAAAAGTGTCAGTAGGCCTATATATTATTTTTATGTCAACCACGGGAATACGTAACAACAGAAATTTTTTTTTAACTTGGAAAATTGCAAGTTAAAACGTCTTACATCCATTGCAATGTATTGCTAACTTTTTCTATATTTTTGTTTGTAAGCTCCTTAATTGTGTTTCTACGAGAAGTGGCGGCACATTTTTTTGTGGGGGGGGGGGGGGGGAGGAGGACAAAGAGTGATTTTACTCTCTACTGTAAAGGGCGGTTTACACGCTCAAGCCATTTGCGCAAACTGGCTTGTGCAAACGAACTGAATAAAATATATCCGTTCACACGCTTAGTTCGGTTTGTGCAATTGTGAAGTGAGGAACCCCAAAAATGTTTATCAGTTTTGTTCAAATTGTTATTAATCAATTTGTATTGTTCAAAATGGAAAATCTGGACGAAGAACTAATACCATGTCGATGAAGATGGTGTTGGTGGTAAAACGACACTCGCAGATTCTGGGCACAACTCGGGGTTTGTTTCATTGTCAGGACTCTGAAACAATATTAATGTGATTTAATATTAATAACAGTAGGCCTAATAGTCCTCGAGCCCAGGTCTTGAAGTTTTTTTTATATAGAAAGTGAAAAACATTTTGTCGGGCCAATATTATTTGTAATTTCTGCGCGTCCGACACCCCAAACATGGCAAAGTTATGACGTCATACAATTTAGCACCTAACCTTTGATTTTTCAGAATCGTTTACAAAATTTGTATTTATATAAGGAAGAGGTAACATTACCCGACAAAGTTTTCGGGAAGTACTAGTTGTCGGGGTAGGAAAATTGACCTACCATATAATTTTCATTTTGTATGTTTTGTAATAGTATTTAATCTTAGAACCGGCAATGTAACAACAATAGATTTTTGGCATTTAATTAAAATATGACTGTTTGAAGAAGTATTTTTGTAAATTCGCCAAAAAATACTATAAACAGTAAACATAACGTATATATCATTTTGTTCGGAATAAACCAGAGAATAAAGAAAAAATTGTTGAGTGAGTAAAATACAAACTTTTCATTGAGTAGGCCTATTTTGAATATAATTGGTCAGAAAAATAATTCATTATTTTGGTTTGTAATGAAATAAAAAATAAAAATAATAATAGAGTTTAGAGCTTTGAAAATACTTTTTTACACTAAATGTATCGATTATAAATAATTAAAAATTCTTATTGAGGTTTAACAAAATTATTTTATTAATTAGTTTTTTTTACAAATTATTAAAATTGTTTTCCAAATATTGCATTTAATGGCTAAACAGTTAATTTTATTAAAAATTGCTAAAAAACAATTGTAGCTCTTTTTGTGACAAACATTTTTT
>JAGFPH010010800.1:0-17231 GCA_018207615.1 Philaenus spumarius
TTTGCAGCTGATTGTAAATTCAGTAATTTTCTGTGCAATTGTTGTTTCGTTTAAGTCAGGTGCTCCAAAGTATTGATTAAGAAAATACTTGCTCCGCTCAATATTGCAAGCAGACAACTGCATTGCATACCTAGTGATTGTATACTGCACTTTCATTTCTATAGTTCTATGAAGGTTTTTGTTTTGAAGTCATGTGTCTATGTATAACAAGTCATGCGTTGACATAGGGTTATGAGGATGGGGGTTTTGTAAATAGGTTTTATAGGGTTCTCATAAAAGGCGAATTACTGTACCGAGAAAAGATTCTGGGTCCATAACACATTTTTTGAGTTGGGGTGGCAGGTTGGGTCGAAGTGTTTGGGTGACTTGTAAATAAAGTTTTCTAAGGTTCTCCCTGACGATGAATAACGGTCCCAAGATCAGATTTTGTATATCCTTTCCGTTTTTTTAATAATACAAATGGTAAGTTTTCAAAAAAACCCTCTGGTATATATAAACTGCCAGTCAGACGACCTCGATATTGCCGTGAACAGTGAAGAATGTTCTAAGCACACATCAACAACATAACCTCCACCTGTATAATGACAAGAGTGACCCTTATGTGTGGTGACGAACCACCATAAATTTTTTTGAGAAATCCAAATAAACAAGTCTTACAATTAATTGTATGTAGAGTCCGAATACGCCAATAAAATACATGGCATTCCATTACAAATTTTCAAGCTGACAAACTTTATTTGTAATGGTCAGGTGAAAACCCCCATTTAAAGTTTGATGGACATCTTGTACTTTTGGAGATTCCAATGGTGGCCCAGTTAAAAGTGACACTCTGCATATGTAATGACACTACAAAAAGTATTCTGTGGACCATTATAGGTGCACATTGACCACTCCCGATCTCAGGTCTCACCATTGCAACAGCTCATCCTTCCCTTGAAAATTCGCTGACAAGACCTTATTACTCCTTAAGCTAGATTGATTAAATCTTACAATAGTTTAGAAAGAAGTATATGTCAGCAATATAAATTACTAGGGGAGACCCCTGAGTGCTTCGCACGCCAACCCCGATGGGACCTTCTAAAACATATGTTATGTTTTATTTATATTAAAGGTGTAGGATTAGTCATAACCTCAAAACTAAGATGGTAAATCATGTTAAATGTTGAAATCAAACCACTTCGTATAATTTATAACAGTTATAAAAAAGGTTAAAAGAACCAGTAAGGCTCAGGTGTAGGCCTACACTTAATCGAAAACCTAACGAAAAAGTTACTCACTATCAATTATCGCATATTATCAATAAATTGGTCTACTATATGTCTTATTTATTTTTTAATTAGGATGTAACATAGTTTTTTCTTATTTTTAAACTCCTTAACGCAAGATTTTATTGCTTTGTGTGTGTTGAACCATGTGTTGGTTCAGTATAGGCCTAACTTAAAATATTATTTTTTAAAGCTGGACATCCGAATCAACTGTATTATCTGTTATTTAAAAATCAGTATTTACTTCCACGAAAGCAGCTGGATTACTTTGTTTCTTTTTATAAACAGCTGTTTTATATAGAAATGGGTTTTAAATTATTATTATAAACATTATTATTATTATTATTACTATAAACATAATTTGAAATCAGCTGTTAATGTAAATATTGGAGCAAACAGCTGTTTTACTAAATTTACAAATATTGAAACAAAAAATTTTATAAATGTTTTAATAAAATTTTTATTAAAAAATAATTTTTAATAATCTATACTATTATATAAAAATCTAATGGTGTCTGTCTGTGTGTGTGTGTGTATGTATGTATGTTACTCAATCACGTAAAAACTACTGGATTTATTGAGCTGAAATTTTTCATGGATATTTTTAGGTTCCCAGATTAAAAAATGAGCATATTTTTATTTAGAAATTCCATCAGGGTACCGCCAAACTGGCTTTGAAAACTTCTTTAACCTTCAATTTTATCTATAAAAATATCAGCTGTTTGTATAAAAAGTTTAGCAACATGTCGTTTGTTTATATTCATAACCATAGCAACCAAATTAACCAAATTTATAATTCTATGATAACATGATTATGTGTATAGACGGTTCCAACGGGGTTGGCGTGCAGAGCACGGGTACAGCAGCTAGTTTTTTTATAAAACAAATTAATTTTATCAAAATTAATTATAGCCTATGTTACTCAGGGATAGTGTAGCATTTTACTATTTTTTTAATCGGTTCAGTAGTTCCAGAGATTTCCCCCTACATACAAACAAAGAAAATGTACCTCTTTATAATATTGATATAGATGTACTTTTGTTGTTAATAATATCATGCTTCAATGAGTTATCATACAAATTTTATTTTAAGTATATATATAAATAATTTTGTGAAAACAAACGTCTGTAAAACTATGCTTTAACCAATTAGATTATAAACGATTTTTGGCACTAAATTAATTATTATTAAACTATTTTATGAAATTACCCTACTTTTAATTTGTAAAGCTAATTTTCAGAAAAAAGCTAAATTTTTCCTCAGTCTAGCATGGTAGATTTTTAAGTCTTGCAAAACTGGACAGTAGATAGTTAACAGTATACAAGTATAATTGGTTTAATTCATTATTCGGAGGAAAAGTCTATTTTAGATGTATATGTCACTTAAAATAATAAAATAGTTCTCCAGATTATTTGTTTATTTTGTGTCCTAGTAGGTTTATTGACTTACACTAGTGCATATTGTCTATGGTTCAAACAATATCTGCAATGTAAACACACAAATTTGATTACCGAATGTGGGCCACTTTTTAATCAGATCACGTGACATTGCCCCACCCCCTGTAATCAGGGTTGTCAGTGTTACCCCTCCCACCCTCCGGCGTGCTTTGGTTTCCAATCTGCAAGTATATTTATTTTATCGCAACCAGACACAACACGACCTGGTTTCGGGCAGTAAATATAAAACAAATTTACCAGTAACCTAATCAACCAGCAGTTCTTTGCTCGTGTTATAAAAAAGGATTTTTACTGTTCTTTTGGAGCTGAATATTTTCGTATTAAACAACAACTCGAACTATTACAAAATTAATACCAAAAATTGTATTTGTGTACTTACAATGTGTTTTAACATTTGCCATCATTTGTATATGGACATAATACATGGCATACGTGTTTTATTGCGCTTTGTAAGGTCCCTTTTTTGTAAACAAATTAATTTTATTGAAACGTTTGATAAATTTACAATAGTTATATGTATTTATAAACTAATCAACAAGTCCTGAGTGACTTATTAATAATCAAAGTGCATCCAAAACTATGGTAACTAGATTTTACTATGGAAGTTACTATGGTAACTTAACATTATTTTATTAAATGCCTGTCAGGCTAAAACAGCTTACGAATATAAAAAAATAAAATTACATATTATTTTCCTTAACATAAAATTTAACAAAACATGCCCAAAAATGAACGTTATACCAAAATATATTAAAGTGTTAATAAAAAATAACTCTGTGGCCGCAAAATTAACAAAACAAAAAGCTGAACTCATGTGGGTAAAGAGTGAAATTAAAACTCTTTACAGTAGTAAAATAAACCTCAATCACTGGTTATATAAGAAACATCTTGAATTTATCAATGTGGTCCACCCGTCCCATCTCGATAACATAATTGGCAAAATAAATATCCAAATAGGCTCAATCATCCGTAATAAGAAATGTTTACACAAGAAGAAATTACATAACTTAGAATCAACACAGAAATCTTTTGCAAATCTGCCAATAATATACCACAAGTTCTACCCACGCATCATTAATTAAACAAACATTAGTTTAGATAAGAAGAAAGAAGCACTATTGAATAAGGGGTTGAAGTACAATTTTGATAATGATAAGAAATTTAGTATAATTCAAGAGGGCATTCACGCTGAAGCGGCAATTAAAGCTATTCAGAGCGACTTGGATAGGAACACCGCTAGGATCCTAATTAACAATAAATTTAAAAAGTCAATTAAATCACAGCAAGCCCATAATAATAACTTTGTTAAACATGAGAAAAACATTGCTCGGGGAATAAAGCACAAACTGTCTTTAAACAACGTTATAATGACGAAGGTAACTCCATCGTTTTAATGGATAAAACCGACTATGATAACAAAGTAAAACACTTCTTTGACACCAATAACATTGTAAATTTGAAGCAGGATCCAACCAAGAAATATGTCACTGATATCAACAAACATATAAGCTCTTGTACACATGTATACCATAAAGAAGACGCCAAGTCGTATAAGATGATAAAACCTACAGCACCTAGGTTCAGAGGTTTACCAAAGGTGCACAAAACAGACACCCCCATTCGACCACTGGTGAACTTCACCACCGCACCTACATATAGAATTTCAAAATTGTTGGACAAAGTCATAAGAAACAAATAAATCTAAACAACAGCCACAGCATAAAAAACAGATATGAATTGATAGACAGCATTAAAGACACTAAAGTAATGCTAACCACATTCTAGCATCATTTGACATTGTTAATCTATATACCAATGTTTCCGTCATCGAAACTATAGACATCCTACATAATAACCTCAAAAAACACTCACAACTCAGTATGGCAGTACAGAGTGAACTAATATCCTTAATCACCATAGTTCTTAAACAGAACTACTTCGAGCACAATGGCAGTTATTACACCCAAGTTGACGGACTTGCCATGGGATCGCCACTTTCGGGCATTTTGTCGGAAATATACATGCACCATTTTGAGGAAGTGTTCATTTTTTCAAATAAAAACAAACAGTTGAACAAAATATTATACTATTTTAGATACGTGGACGAAACCCTGTGTTTGTTCAACGGTACCACCAGACAACTGGATGTTATGCATAAATATCTGAACGGATGTACAAACAACATACAATTTACAATTGATAAAGAAATTAATAAATCAATTAATTATTTGGATTTATCAATAAAAATTGGGAATAACGCCCATACATTCGATATCAAAACCCACGGCCAATGACCAGACAATTCACGCTTCATCGAATGATCCATACACACATAAAATGTCCGCATACAATAGTTTCGTTTATCGTCTCACCCATACACCACTGAACCCGTTAAAGGTCTGCTGTAGTGGCGGCCATCTTGGATTTTTATCCCATAAGAGCTATGTTAAATTTCAAACCATTTATTTCGTTTACTTTTTATCATAAAATTGTTTGCAAGGTCTCATTTTAAGCACATTCACAATACGCATCCGTATTGCAATTTACATTTTTTTTAAATGCTTTTGATTTGGTATGTAATTGACATTTTGTATGTACAAAGTTTGAATTTTTTTCCTAACACAATAAAACATTAATAACGAAAAATAATTTGCAAGTCAGATCCAAAATTGTATAAAGAATATTCATTTTTTTTTCAACACTCAATTACAAAAGATAGACTTATAAAATAGTTTGAAATTACTCAATGTCAGCGCAAGAAATTGCACTGTTTAGATAGGGATATAGCGAGAGTCGCATGCGTTTCCGGTTAATTTCTCGTTTACTGGAGCAGACCCTTAATTATAAAAAGGAATACAACATCATCAAACACATCGCCATAGCTAACGGTTACAGGCCCGAAATAATAGATAAATTGATATACAAAGAAGGACTAAAGAACATCGGGCCCGCACCGCTTCCCAAGAATAATACACCAAAAAAGACATACGTATCTATTGAGTTCGGTAAGAGACTCATAAGAGAGCTCATTAGACATAATATAATTTTATCGTATAAAACAACGAACAAATCAGAAAACTTTTTCAGGCCTAAAAGTAACCACCCAATCAACAGAAATAATTTGTAGGGTATATATAGGCAATGAATACAGAGTGGTCTGTATTCATTGATATAGGTTAATTTGCACTGACTGTGAGAAATTTTACATAGGCCAAACGGGACGTTCCTTTGCCACACGGTTTAAAGAACATATACCGCGACCAACCATAACTGAACAAAGGTCCCACTTCGCTCAACACCTTATGGACTATGATCACAAGTACACATAGACGAAAACCTAGAAGTACTTCATATCTGCAAAAAGGGACGTTTCATGTCAGGGTTGGAGGAGTTCGAAATATACGCCGCAACTAAAAATAAAAACAAAAACCAAAACGTACTAAATGACAAAATTAACTATCGGTCAAACGAACTATTCAATACTGTGATCAGATTGAGGGAGGGGAACAGTTTACAGGACAAACAGACCGTTTAGTTTAGTACAGAATAGACGATCGCCCGAATTACATGTTCGACCTGCTCGGCAATAATAAAAATTCTCGTTGACCAGCATAACGATTCGCTGTACTATAATGTACCTTTATATGTCTTAGTGTGTCGGTTTTTGTAATAATTCTAATCTGTTTATTTGTTTCATGTTTGAAATATTAATATATTATGTGACAAATGTTTTAAATGTGCCAAATGTGTAAAGAAGACGATGCCAGAACAGGCGGAAAGTAAGGAACACTAATAAGGATCTGAAGATGACGGTTTACCGTCGAAACCGGTAATTCTACAAAGGAAAAATTTGGATTGTTGACGGATGATATATAAGGTAATTAACCTATTATTAATATAAATCAAATATATAATCCAGGAAGCTAAAAAACAATATGTTTAAGTTTTCAGGGTACCTTCATACCACTATGTAAAGTTGCACTAAGAGAGGATTTGTCAAAATATTTATTTTAAGGGATGTAAATGATAAAAATACGATCTTCACTCTCAGCTTTATAACAGATAGTATAGATAATACATATATAGCCTATATACATATTGCAGAAAGTAATAAAAAAACTAATTCAACCATTGTGCATTACAAAAGAATATACGAACTACTAAGATGATATTCATCTTCTCATTCTCTTTAAAAAACTAATTTTCTATTCAAATAAATTATTCTCGTTTCAAAACCCTCTGGGAAAATCTTGTTTACTGATACAAATTAAATTTTATACTTGGTTGTGAGATAACAATGATAACAAAGTCAAGGAATAAATTGCATCCTCCATCTTTTAACAATTATCTTGCCAGCTTATTTGCTGCTCTATTAAATTTCTTCGTCCGCATTATATAAAGGGTGCGACGAATCAAGTGTGAGGAACGTTTAACAAACAAAATAATTTAGTTTACATAAATCGGTTTTGGATAAAATTTGTATGCCAGTTCTCAAAAGGCTGATTTTGTAGGTGGTGAAGGTTTATAACATCGTCAGTACAACAGCTGACAATGAAGATCCACGTGATATCAAATTAAATCACTTGCAAAAGTAAGGTTTTGTGTAGACTCTTTAAAGTTATAACTTCTATTGGCCCGTTGGCACATTCGCTTGACTTAGTGAAATCACGCAACTTGGGCGTGCTGACCACACGTTGGATGTGATAACTTCTATGACCGATTTATCAGTACTAATATTAGAGGATAATAAAGGTCAACAAATTACACAAGTCAATATATTGTAAAAAATATTATATCATATTTTGAAATTGCATAATTATAATATTATAATATAAAATATCATAATAAAATAATTATGTTATTATTATAATATTAGTATGTAATAATATTATAATTATAATAAGTATGCGCAAAATAGTGATCATTAAATGTAAGCAGTATTTATTTAGTGACTAATGATTTTGAGTGAGGTATTAGTGTATGAACTCTACATAGAATTCTAAGAATAATTCAATATGTAAGGGATAATTATTATAATAAAAATTATAATATTATTATTATATACTAGCTGACCCGTACGGCGTTGCCCGTGGTTGTTGGTATTTTCAGTCTTTTTGACGTAATTGTATTCTTTTTAAGTGTTCGTTGAATACCTGTGCGTATCCTACTGTGGTCATGAAAAAAAGTCTACGCTATTTAGGAAAGTACTGAAAATTGTATTCCTGTAAACTACTATCTAACATGAAAAGGCTTTAAATATAGTTTATACTAAGTTTGACTTTCACTTAATTTCATTGACAATGTTGCGAGCACCTACGGCCTTAGAGGAAGCTACGTACCAAATTTCATTCCAATTCGTTCTTATAGGGATTTTTAGTAACTTTGACCCCCCTCCCCAAACCACCCTAAAATTTCGAATTTCTTTTAACCCTTTCTTAGCGAGGGTTTAAATTAGCTGGGGGTCGTAGAAAAGATATTTGAATCACTTTGTAACATCCGCGTTAATTTAGGATGTAACAAACTGGTTCAAATCGAGTTTGTAATTTTAAATGTATATGCCTAATTAGTATAAGATATAGGCTATATTGTTTAGTATTTTAAATATACAATATACAGTATATATCAAAATAAAGTTACAAATGTGGTATTTTAATGGCATTTAGTTTAATTCAGATGGTTTGTTTAGTTTTCAATAAAATATGTTTAAACTCGTGTATGTTTATGGTTATGCATGGTGTCAAATAATTTGTTTGTTATTATTATTATTGATAGCGAAAATATGTTTTGAAAAGTATTAAAAACTTCATAGTTATGATATATTTTATATAAACAATATTTTAAACAGCATATATCTAAGTAGGCCTATTTAGATATTTAATAACCAATGTTTGAGTTGAATTATAATAATTCTGTAAGCATTTTTATTTGTGTTTGTTTATAGTTTTTCAATCTAACCTTAAAAAGCTGTTGGTTTTGAAGAGTATTTACGTGATTATAAATTTGCTAAGTAATGTTGCTATGGTAATACATGTAAACAAACATAAGCTTTTTATACGAACAGCTGTTTTTGTGAGCTATGGTTTTGAGTTCATACAATAAATGCTGTTCAGTTTCTTCCAAATTTGAAACTTTTTCGGGAAACTTTTCAAACTTTTCTTTGCGTATAAACCTTCTATGAACTACTACAAATATTTTAAGACCAAAAATAGCCAAATCGGTCCAGCCGTTTTCGAGTTTTAGCGAGACTAACGAACAGCAATTCATTTTTATATATATAGATTATGTATCGTCTATTCCCTCTCCACGAGCTACTTGTCTATATATACTACTAGCTGACAGGAAAATGCTTCGCTATTGCAATAATATGGGTACCTACTGCAAATGTTACATCTTAAAGTAATTTATCTGATTCTGTGTGTATTTTGAGACAGTGCTTTTTTTTACCGCTTGCCTATGTGCTTTTATGCGATTTTTATTGGAAAAACGCTTTCGTCATTTCTCCCCTCTTTTTCGTATTTGTTCTAGATGCGACCGAACTGCATCTGATGATGATGTACACTGTTCTGATACGGTTGGAAATTGAGTAATTTGGAGACCATAGTCTGAAACCTGGGATTGGGAAGCTGTCTGTATTTCCTCCACACTAATATCCATTTAGTTATCAGGTAAAGAAGGTGAGAGAGGAATGAGTACATCAAAGTGGCCTCTCGTCAGTTCCCCAGTAAACCTTAGCCTCCCTACTCCCTCAAACGGTTCGCCAAAACTCTCCCACAACTAATAATCATCTCTGTACTCCTGAAATTCATAAACAATATTTCGGATGCTGCTTGAATTTCACAGGAGGTTCCAAAAGTTACCGGTTTGCTCATATCCGCGATATATTCCTTTTTGTTGAATCTCCTGTTACTTTAAAGTATATATTTTGAACCTCTGCCAATTGTATGAAACACGACTAACAACTCTGGTCATCAACTCAAACCCCAGTGAATCAGTGTCTTGTACAATTAAAGCCAAAGAGTAGAATAAGCAATGGCCATCTGGCCTAGAAGAAACTACTCTGTGAGGAATAGACACTCCATTAACGTGTATGTTATATTTAAGTGAGTAAAAATAAGTTACAGTAAAATAAAACAATGTAAAATATAACTTTTTCAAAATGTATAAAATGTAAAATTTGTTCTATACTTACTTCAGTTAGACAAAAATCATACTTCTTTACCAAACTTAAAACGCACAAATATAATAATTGTTATTATAATTATCCCTTACTTATTGAATTATTCTTAGAATTCTATGTAGAGTGTATACACTAATAATCCACTCAAAATCATTAGTCACTAAATAAATAATGCCTTCATTATAATTGTCACTATTTTTCTCATGCTTATTATAATATAATATATTATAATAATTAATTATAATAACGTATTATTATATACTATGTTTCGCCTATTCCCTCTTCACGCTCTGACTTTTGTCTACGCTGATGTTGACTACAACTCCAAATATTTCAAACTCTGAGCTCGCTTCGCTCATTAAGCCCGCTGAAACTGTCAGCAAAGCAAATGAAAAAAGATTACAATATTGTAAAATCTGATATTTTCACTGAAATGTCGATTGATTAGCCAGAGGTGCTCCAAGCACCCAATAATCATAGAGGATTATTAAATAATTTATCTTAAACTAAATGTAAACTAAATTAATATCAACAGATTTAAAAAGAAACTAATTGAGTGCCAGGAAAGTGACAAACGCCTCACACTAACCTGTGACCCTCTCGATGGCTATCGGGAGTGTCGCTGGCGTCAGATTGCTAGAGTCCAGTTGGCGTTGCCAGCAGGAGGGAAACTCCTACCCTTTTGCGGACTTAGACTCATAACTCGGCATTACTAAAAACATTTCCAATTCCTTATCAATCGGTTTCTAGTATTAAAATCCTATGTAAATAAAATTGTTGTCATTCTTCTGACCTTTTTCAAGCAGGTATGTGCCAGCCTTGCTTAATTTTAACGAATCATCAGTCTGTGATAAGCTGCGGAAGTGAACGGTCCCATCAGTGCGGGTCTCTTGCCGCTAGCGCTTTTTTGTGCTGTAAGAACTTTGGGGGTTTCCCCACTAGCGTCCCAAAATTAAGTATAAGTTTTTCGTAATTTCTTGTTATTGTTTAGGTTAGTAGGACTTACACAACTTTGCTCTGTGTTGCCAACATTGTTCAGCTGCGATTTTTTATTTTCCAAATGGTACATTCTCTACGTAGCTAGTCTTATAACATTCATTAGCTTTTTTGTACTTTTTATTAGCAAATTTCAAAAGGAAAAATGAGCTATTGCAGTGACTCTTATGGTAAGACCTAAGGTTAGGAGTGGTAAATGAGCACCGATCATGGTCCTCAGAACACGTTTTGGGGTGTCAAGCACGTTTTTTTTTGACCGGAAGTAACTATTTTTTGATATTTTTCTTACGAGAATGAAACTTTTTTAGAGTATTATATAAAAAATATATGTAGGATATTTTTTATCAAATTCCATTTTTTTACACTACCTTATAGCTCGCTTCGTTCCCACAAAATCGATCAAAACGTAAAATACCATAAATGTACCCGGTTCAACAAATCCACGTGGGGGGGAATGGCTTCTACCATGGGCCATCTTACGATCTGAGGAACAACGGCCAAGTTTTTCCAATCAAAATTGAACCCTACCAAATTTTAAATGCTGCAAAATAGCGACAGAAATTCTGGAAAATTAAAGTGCGGTGATTTTGCCGCTGGCGCCTACTGACGTTAGTCCTAGGGGTGCGCCTAACTAAGGGTTAACAACTGTTATTACAACTATTTGTACTCTAACAACCTCGGAGTAGTAGAGCGTTCCGCCTACTGGGCTGTCCATAATTCTATCTGCATCATGTGTGCATCGCATTATCTGTTCCTATGTACTTCTTTCTATCACTTCCTAAGTGATCCCTATCGCTGAAAACCACTTTCAACCAGAATATTGTATTTGTTCAGTTACCCTTGACTCAATGATAAAAAGTGTTACACCACTAGATTTGCATTTAAATTGTCTACATTTTTTTTTGCTCTAAATTTCTTTTTGCTCTAAATTTTATAGTAAAAATCTTTGGTTTTCTTAATATTTTGAAAAGTTTGATCCGCCGCCATCTCAAAACGGACACATCGTCCAAATACAATTGTATACATTTATCTAAACCAATGTTATAAACCTTCAGTCTGCGTTTCATTCATTTGTGTTTGACAGTTCATGAGGTAACTTTAAAAAAAAAAGAAAAAGAAAAACTCAAACAGACAACTTCTACACTAAACAAGATAGGACTCATGTGTATGGCATTGTTTGCTAGTTTTGACCTCCTGAATAACATGGTGAAATTAGGTAGAATGTTTGCGAGAAATTCTGTATACAGGGAATCTTTTACTTTCTCACTATACATATAATGTATGTCTGTATGTCTGTCGGTATGTACACAAAGCTAGATAAAACTATTCAATCAATTTCGAACAAATTTGCACCAAACATGTCAGTTAGGCATGTATAGATTGAATAGTTTTCTCTTTAGCTAATAATAATAATATTTATTACTTACTCCTACTTTAACGTACTATCCCCTCTCCTACTTTCATACAAAATTATGAAATCACAGCTGGGGTGACATGCGGTGGTTGGCGTGCGAAGCACGCAATGCATTGTATATTGCAAATACTCCCAATATAAGGTTTGCGTGCACAATGCATTTTTTATTGAAAATAATCCCAATACGGAGGTTGGCGTGCGAAGCAGGCAATGCATTATGTATTGAAAATACTCTCAATACCAGGGCTCTATAACAAGGGCTAAACCGTTTCTATGATCTCGGCACTGTGCCGCCAGTTTCACTCTGATGTCACAATGCTGACACGCACTAGCTGGTAGTATATGAGTAATGTGCGCGCAGTCGTTAACTCGCTGTTGTAACTCGATGGAAAGGCTTCAGTAAAATAAAATTTAGATATTCTTAATCTACATAAAGTACGGATTCTAACAGTATATAAAACTTTTATTTTAACAGGTATTTCGAATTTTAAAAATTGAAAATATTTGAGAATTATCACAGACTGACATGGAAAAGTTACTAAGCGAGGAAATGTTTTATTTTTGGGTTATAAACAAACTTCCAGCGGGAAAGTTGTAGCCAATGAATTGATCTAAACTATCCAATTCACCGATTTGTGATAAAATGATTACATCATTATGAAATCGTTTTTTAAATGAGCGCGAGGAGGTGCGGCGCCGAAACTCACGAAGTAAAGTTGTTTGATACGGGAATAACGTTTATGTACATATTTTTATTTTAAGGTAATATAGTAAATCACTTGTTCCCAGGTACTTATGCCAGCTAGAAAAAAAGTAAGCATTTTATTTTAACATAAACTAATTATAATTTATAATTAAAATTTGATATTATTGAAGTGGACACAAAAAGTTAAGTTGGAGGTTAACGTTTAAAAAATAATATAATTATTATAAGCTAATTCTTTTAATTAAATATGAAACTAATTTTTTTACGTAATTACGATTTTCTTTTTCCATCATTGATCTCTAATTTTATTTCTTTGAATATCTAAATTTTATTTTACTGAAGCCTTTCCATCGAGTTACAACAGTGAGTTAACGACTGCGTGCACATTTCTGAAATACTACCAGCTAGTGCGTGTCAGCATTGTGACGTCATAGACGATCGATACTGGGTCACGGTAAATGATGAAAATGGTATAGCCCTTGTTATAGAGCCCTGCTCAATACGGGGTTGGCGTGCAATGCACTGTGCGTCGGCCGCTTGTCCTAGTGTTCAGTGTCAAGCTCACATGTGCGTTATTAGCAGTGAACGTGTTAATAGTTTAAATATGTTTGTGAGAAAATATGTGCCAGTTTCTGGTACCGTTTATTTCATGTGTGACAAATCTGTAGTTTTGTCACTCAATTCCTCTGTATAATGGTTTTAAAAAATTAACAAAATTTGTTTGATTTTAAAACGTTTTTGTTTGCTTAAACAATGCTTTATTAGTGTTAAGAGCGTTTTCATAGGTTCGAAACGTTTCCATACAAAAATATCTTGCGCTCAAATAGAGTGTTTTTAAAACTTGAAACCCCTCTAAATTTTAAATGGTTAGTCGTATCAAAAAACAACAAGAACAAAAAAGTCTTAGAAAAATTTGTGAAATCCAACAAAATCATCATACAAAATAGGTTGTACCATAAGAAATTCAAAAATGGACCGCCATATGGAAAAATGGCTGCCATTTACAAATATTTTAATTACATTATTTTTTAATTCCTCAAAAACAAGGAAAGTGCCTCCATTTTAAGTTTTCTATATATAAACATGGGACCACCCTCTCTATAAACATATAATAGGGGCCAGGATTCATATTGCTTAGGGGCCCATAAATACACGTTAACAATGCATTCGTACTGCTTTAACACTTTAACAAACGAATCAGAGAAAATGGACAAAATAATTCAAATCTAAATTTACGATCCTAATGTTTCACGTAATGAGCAGGATTAGTTTTATAAAGTTAAGGAACCTGGGCGAACGTCTCAATAAATTAGCTCCGTGGTAAGCCCAAGTGCGCGCATATTGTGAAATTTATAGACATCGTTAAACCTCAAGTGTATGCGACGATAAATCCACGACCCATTAAATCAAATCGCAAACTTAAACTCTGACATGAGTAGGTACATAGGGGGTTTAACAACACTTCTTCATCATCTTATCGTGATTTTATTTTGTATTTGAGAAAGTATGACCAGCCGTCGTACAAGAGTTTGTCCACGTTACAATAAGGTCCCCAAAAAACGGTTCTAGTAATTTACCAACGAAAGTGTATATTTTAAGTTCCATCTAAGTTTTTTTTACCAAGTTACGTCTTTATCTCTGTAATCCTTCTTCTTATGTATGTATTTAGTAAGCCGCATAAATATGTAGAGAAAATTTCCCTATCGTGGGCAAAATTACAGAAATCGGTTTCTTTGTTGATGTTTTGCGGTGCTGAATACAAATTTGAAGTTTTCAACCAAAATTTCCAAAAATTTGCGCATTTTAATAGTTGTTTGCTCATAACACCAAATCTATAAATTTTATCGAAAACACCACCCTTTATAAAATTGAAACCACAACATTTAAAAGAACAATTGAAGCTACAACAATCTACATATAAAAGCCAAATACCACTCACTCACTCACTAACCCATCACGAAATCTCAAAAACTACTGAAAGGATTTTAAAGAAATTTGGTATGTAGTTTCCTCTAGGGCCATAAGTGCTCACCAAGAAAGGGTTTAAAAAAATTCGAAATTTTAATGGGATTTGGGGGGGACAAATTTACTAAATCACGATTTCTCTAAAACTAAAGAACGGATTGGAATGAAATGTGGTATGTAGTTTCCTCTAGGGCCATAGGTGCTTACTAAGAAAGGGTTTGAAAAAATTCGAAATTTTAGGGGGGTTTTGGGGGGATCAAAGATATTAAATCACGATTTCTCAAAAACTACAGAACGGATTGAAATGAAATTAGGTATGTAGCTTCCTCTAGGGCCATAGGTGCTCAATAAAAAAGGGTATGAAAAATTTCGAAATTTTAAGGAGGTTTTGGGGGGATCAAAATTATTAAATCACGATTTCTTCAAAACTACTGACCAGATTGGAATGAAATTTGGTATGTAGCTTCCTCTCGGACGGGGGATCAAAGTAACTAAAAATCTAGATTTCTCCAAATCTACTGAACGGATTGGAATGAAATATGGTATGTTGCTTCTTCTAGGGCCATAAGTGCTAACTAAGAAAGGTTTTCAAAAAATTCGAAATTTTAGGGGGATTTGGGGGAGTCAAATTTACTAAATCAAGATTTCTCAAAAACTACTGAACGGATTAGAACGAAATTTCGTATGTAGCTTCCTCTAGGGCCATAGGTGCTTAGTAAGAAAGAGTTTTAAAAAATTCGAATCTTAGAAGGGGGGTTTGGGGGTCAAAGTTACTAAATCACGATCATTTGTCGCATTTATTTCACTAAAATAATTATGCAATAGCGAAGCATTGCCGGGTAAAGACCACTCACTGACTCATCACGAAATCTCAAAAACTACTGAACGGATTGGAACGAAATTTGGTATGTAGTTTCCTCTAAGGCCATAGGTGCTCACTAAGAAATGGTTTCAAAATATTGGAAATTTTATTGGGATTTGGAGGGACAAAGTTACTAAATCCCGATTTCTCTAAAACTAACGAACGGATTGTAACTAAATTTGGTATGTAGTTTCCTCTAGGGCCTTAGGTGCTCACTAAGAAAGGGTTTCAAAAAATTCGAAATTTTATTGGGATTTGGGGGGGACAAAGTTACTAAATCAAGATTTCTCTAAAACTAATGGAATGAAATTTGGTATGCAGCTTCATCTAGTCCCGTAAGTGCTGGCTAAGAAAGTTTTTCAAAAAATTCAAAATTTTAGGGGGTATTTGTGGGTCAAATTTACTAAATCACGATTCTCTAAAACTACCAAACGGATTTGAATGAAATTTTTATGTAGCTTCCATGAGAAGATTTAGAAATTACGATTCATATCCTTATGACACACAAAATTACCATAATTTGTCGCATTTATTTCACCAAAATAATTATGCAATAGCAAAGCATTGCCGGGTCAGATAGTTCCCTATAAACTTCATCCTGTGGTTTTCCAATGTAGGACCGACGGGTGAGCACCTAGCGTAAGTTTAAAATTGACGAAACCGTTAGAGCGCTGCTCAAAATCGCCTATAATAACGACGAAATTTAACTTTATTTTGATTTGTACGTAGTGCGTTTCTCAGAGAAATGCAGAAACAATGAGTTATTTGCGAAACGCTTTTTTGGAAAGTACGCAACTTTTTTCACTTTACAAATGTGAACTGAATTTTAATCTAAATTGCTATTGATTTGGCACAGATAAACCGAAATCGCTTTAGGACTAATTAAGTTCGTGCGACATTGTTTCGGTAAATTTTATTAATAGTCGAAAATCAATTGAAAGATTTACGATTACAACCTTTAAATTCAATCTGACTTTACAAATCACACTGTATACAAGTAAATAGTTTTAAAAGTATTAACACAGGTGGCACCACCTTACCAGACAGAAATGATTCAAAAATCATGTACAAAAACCAATCCTACTTTAAAATTTGAAGGTAGATAGTAGCACGGTTCAAACTTAATCAAATAATAACGATTAAATTATAATATTACATACCAGGTGGCAGCACCTTACTGATATAGTTTCCTGACGTCACACACAGAGAATGTATCGGTAAACACAGATTAATTTTTCAGTTTCGAATGCGTTTTTTTAGGGAACAATGGAACATTTTAATGTTTTTTTTTCGAAAAAAGCTGCTATACTAAAGCAAAGTCGATAACTATTATTCCAAATACATTTTACTATTTCTACCAAATGAAGATTGTGATTGCACTGTAACTTA
>JAGFPH010010800.1:17631-37918 GCA_018207615.1 Philaenus spumarius
ATTTTACTATTTCTACCAAATGAAGATTGTGATTGCACTGTAACTTAATATTTTAAACACTAGGAAGCGCTGTTGGATAATATTTGGATACGCTATATTGAGTTTCGGATCAGCCAAGTATTGTGCTGCTATCTGTAGGCTTATAGGTAAACTTCTTTGTTGACTATTGACGTAAATTATTGTGCATTGTTGTCCGTTGAGGTGGTGTTATCTGTAGACGAATATTGCAAGCTCGATATTATTCCAGGTTTCCGTGTGGTGTTGTTTCACGGAAAAATGATAACACAGATTTATTATTCAGTTCGAAGTCGTTTTTAAAAGTATGGTGGAACAAATTTCTAACAGTTTATTGAAAAATTCCTACCTAAGTAATGTCGATAACATTTATTACAGATATATTTTACTATTTCTCAAAATATTGGAATCACTAACGCTGCAACCTAGGGGCTTGTAGATGTACTACTTAGCACGTAGTAGTTATTTCAAGAACTAGAAAGCACTGGTAGATCTTTTTTTTTAGGCGGAAAAATGCATTTAGACAGACCTCTCGTTAATATTTCGATGCAATATGTTAAGCGTTTCGGATGTATTGTAACGTGCTGCTATCTCTAAGTTTTTAATTAAACTATATTTCGTTTATAGACAGACATTTTTAATTGTAGTCCTGTAGTAATTATTATACTGGTTGGTGTTGCTACCTATAAATGAATATTGTAATTTGAATCCCTTAATTTTTAAAAATAATTTTCGAAAAACTTTTCAATCATACTATGTTACGGAATAAATTGTTTACACAGAAATAAATACTTTGTACGAGTTTTTTAAATACCAAGTAAATAAAATACAAGTTGGTATAATTCTGTCTGTCTATATTTTTATTCCTACTTCAATGTATTAATATTTTATTTACTTTAGGCATTTACATTTTTAAATGTTGATTTTATCTAGTTAACAACATAACATCCTGAAATTTAGAAATTAATTGTTGGTGTTAAAACACGTAAACCTTTATAACAGTAAAATTTATACTAATTATTACTTGACTTTTACGGTTTAAAAGTTTCTTGGAGAAACTGTATTAATTTTATCATTTATATAGAATATAAAATCAGCTGTTCATTGGATAGTTTTTAATTACTGTTAAAAAAAAACAAGCTAATTTATACTGTTTTAGCACGTTGGAATTAGAATAAATTGGGCCTGATTTAACAATTTATTTTGTAAAAAAAAGGTAAACTTGGCAAAGATGAATAAATTCTAATATAATAGTCAATTTTGGAATATAGGCCTGGCTCATTTCTGAAACATAGTATTGAGGTTATGTTAATCCTGCAATAATTTTTACTATATTTAGGCCTGAATCCAAAACTTTAGTTGCCAGAAGATAGTAGAACTAGGACTAAAATCGTAATGAAACCCTCTCACGTTTCTAAAGAATGTATTTGAGGTTATAATTAATCTTGTAATTACTGTTAATATATTTAATCCTGGTTTACCTATGTACAAACGAGCTAAAGATTAACGAGATTCTTTATCGAATTTTCTAACTGCGAGCGAAGCGAAGCGTCCAGGGGCAGAGCCCCTAGTTATTATTTAAGGGGCATATTACTAGCGCCCCTAGTTCAAAGTTTTTGTGGAACTTTTATCAAACATCTTAATCAAATATTTGACAAAGTTTTGTCAAAGAAAACATATTATATACAAGTCAAATTTACTTGACCAGCTGTGTTATTAACTAGATATATTTTGTGGTTAAGTTTAGGTTAATTCTTTTATTATTAATATTTCTTAATTGTTATTAAAGAATTACAGTTGGAAGATCTTGATTAATAATATAAAGGTCTTTAAAAGATTCCAAAATAAAATCTTAAAAAAAATGTAAATACACTTTTACAGTAAAATAAACATAATCAAAGTCTCTTTAATGTTTTTGAAAAAGAAAAACATAAACATAGGCTATACTCAGCGCTATAGTATACATAGCCCGGGCTATACCAGGCTATACTGCCAACCCAATATTACGGACTGCAAAACATTTTTTATTCGTTCTAAAGGTTTTTGCCTTGCATCGCGGTTTTTGTAGTCATTAGTGTGAATTTAAAAAAAATATTCTTCTTTTTAATAATGTACAATTAATGTTTTCCACAGCTTCACACTCCATGTCAATTTCGAATTTGTATTTTGAATATTAAAGGAAAGGAACACATATGAAAACTGATAAAACATATATTTTGAGGTTAGGAGGTCAAATAAATTATGCGTGCTAAATTAATATTTTAGTACATTATATTTATTATTTTTTGAATATATTTGAGAAAGTTAACAACACGTCAAAGAGTCGTCAAACTTTGATCAATTAATTAGCTTGTCAAAGAATAATAGAATTTATTTTCAAAGAAAATTTACGTTTATTTGATATTGTAATATGTAGGCCCTACCTAAGCAAGATAATATTTTACATAATTTATAAATATTTTGATATTTTAATAATACTTTAACAGCTAAACAAACCAAATGCACATTTATTTTGTATCTACATCCAACTTATACTTTCCAAACCAGACATGTTTCTACAAATATCACCATAGAGGAAGTACAAAGAATTACCTATTCTTTACGCATCAGGAGCGCCATCTTCTCCAAGAATTGAAAATTAAAGCCCCGCGAAGTCCGTCCGACACAAAAGGTTGACCTCATTCCGTATTCCAAGTCGGAAGCGTCTGCAAAGAACTGTCGCACCTGATAGGGAAAGATAGAAGAGTGAGATGGCTGGCTTATCATTCTCTATATAGGTGTGTTTTTTTAATAGAAATTTCAAGGGGAGTCGTATGGCCACAAATTAAAATTTACTAAAACAAATTTGTTATGTTTTTTTTTCTACTGTTTGTGCTGTTTTCAAAATTGCCTCACTAAAATATCTATGTTGTAAAACAGTAATCTATATATTTAAAGCCGTAAGGAAAAAAACATTTGGACAGTTCGTCTAAGACTTCTACTGGATCGATTTACATGCGGGTTTTACCAAAACAAAGGGTTTCGGTCCTATATTAGCAGGTTTTATTTGTATTTTGAAAATATTTACGTTAAATGGGTCAAAAATTAAAAATAAACTTTTCTTATGGAGTTTTAACATGGGAGAAGAAGTCAACTTTTTCAATCCTTTGGACAGTTCGTCTGATACTTCCACTGGACCGATATACATTCAGTTTATCCTTATAAATAAAACTGAGAATCTGTGTGTGTGTGTGTGGGTCGCCGTACGGACAAATTATAGAGAGTTAAGCCATGAAATTTTCAGGAAATGTTCCTTAGGTAATGTAGTTTTGCACCTATGTCTTAGTTTTTTGTATTTCCTCTAGGGCTTTGACCCACGGGCACCCAAAAAAATGCAATGTTAATCTTATGGAGTTAAAAAGACGTAAAATTCAAAACATTTGTCTGCTATTAAACTAACACAGCTGTGGTATATACTGTTTATTTTAATTCACTGCCATCTAAATTAGACATATGGGTTAAACTGCAATCCAAATATACCATATAAAATTTTATTCGTGGAATTTATAATATCTTTGCAACTATGCATTTTATAAGATGATATTATTGATTTTAATTTAAATAGCATTTTAATGTTTGTAATACATTTTCTGATTCATTATAATAAATAAGAAGGTTTTTAAGAAAATTGTATGAAAGGTGTAGTCAGCTGATTGTTCAGTATTTGTACAGTTATTGTTTACAACTTTTAGTCAACTAAAAATTTAAGTGCACTGGCACCTAAATTAGACATATGGGTAAAACAGCAATTATAAATAAAACGTAACATATGTTTTTAGAAGGCTCCATTGGGGGTTGGCGTGCGGAGCACGCAGGGGTCTCCCCTAGTACCAAATAAAAGCAAAACTTTTCTATATTAACAGGTTTTATTTACTTTTACGTCATCTTAATTTCTTAAATTAAAAAAATCAACATTTCCAAACCTTTTCAATGATTTTATTTTACAGTTCTTCAATCAGCTGATTGTAAAGAAACAAGGTATTATTTTGTCTAACAACAGAAGAAGAGCAAACGCTCATATAATATAACAGCTGATTTCACCTATCATCTGTACAAAACCTAGCGTAGATTGTATTTTGGGGTTATGTTAACAATTACAATTCATCAATAATGTAATTCTTCTGATGTTGATTTAAAAAAAATATGAATTATAAAATTAACGTATTAGGCTATAATACGTTATAAGATTTGCTTTGAGGTTATAAAGTAAATATAAATACAACCTTTTATCAACAATGAATTTATTCATTTATACAAATTTATGAAAGATACCAATTCGTTAAACTTCGGAAATATACGTACATGTTCGTATAACATATAAATATATTCGAGTATTAATTTCTTTACTATAATATTAATAACTTCTAAATCATTTGATAATCAATATGAAATAAAAACGAATTAAAAGATAACATTTGTATCGTTATCTTGATATATAATAAATTAAGGCGAACATAAATACAACATTTTACAAATAGGCCTACAGTTTTAATTGCAATATATTTCATGGTTGTTGGCAACAGTATTATTTATGCAAGGTAATGGTTTTTTCTCCTTTCTTTCCTATCTGTATTGATATCCCAAAAAATTAGATTATGTGTATAAAATATTAGTTAAATTTACTGATTGTCGAATCCATTTTTTTCTTCTTTAACCTTGCTATAAGAAAAATAGTTGGAAGGAAATAGCATTTTAAAAAGTACATTTTATACATGTTTCGCACCATCTGCCTAGCGCTCCACTCACCACGAATGGAGCTGTATCCACAGAGTATAGACGGGCAACAACTATCTATATATTTTAAGTTAGGCCTACGCTGAACCAAAATAAATAAATAATGTTTATTGTTGATTCAGTAATCAGCTGTAGTCTGTAATATTTTCATTAACAGTTTATTTCAAATTTTAAATCAATTATTAGTATTTCTAATTTTTAGGTTAGGTTTTTATTAAAGTGTAGACCTGAGCCTTGCTGACTATACAGTATACAACGGGTTCCAACGGCGCACACCGGGTTCCAACAGGAAGTTGGGGGTGGGGGTTGGCGTGCGGAGCACGCAGGGGTCTCCCCTAATCTATGTTTATATTGTGAAATATGTTTGTCTGGATTCCAGGAAAATATCCACAAAAGGGGTCCAGAGAGTTCGGGGACACCCTGTAATAGTATAGATATAGTACACACATGCGATAGCAGAGTATATAGTTCACTTGGTAATAACTCTGAAATCTACATCGTGCTTCTTCATTTCGTAAGGTGTGTTAAAATAGTTTACTTGACAATACATCTGAATTAGAAATTATGCTTTCTCATTTCGTAAGTTGTTTTAAAATAGTTTACTTGGTAATACTGTACCTCTGAAATGGATATTGTGCTTCATCATTTCATAAATCGCCATACAACTTGAATAATATTGTATGGATTACAGTTGCATTTACAGTATTTAGTATTTTTTACCCTTTAGTAGAATTTGTAAAAAAATATTGTAGACCGGTGAACTACTACTTGCATTTTATACATCAAGGTACAAAACCAATAAGTTCAGAGAACTGCCACCAGGGGATATCATCTGTTTGTACTGAACGACAGCGTACTCTCGTGGGAACTTTGTGTAATACCGTTCCAGTAAATTACTGACTTCTTTCACAGTTTAATGTCTTCCCAGTTTGTGAGTCGTGGAATTGCGTATTGGTCATATTGACTGGTCAGCAAATTACATGTTTAACTACACAATATTAGCCAACAACGGTGTTATAAAAAAAAAAACAAATAAACACATACGTAAGTGTAGCAGAAACAGAATTTCAAACCAATATTTTCAACTACCTTGATCCACACCAATTATTCATTTACTTTGTGGAGTGCCTTTGCATTCTTTTTGTTAGCCTCTTTTCTTCCTATGCATGTTATACAGCGTTAAGAAGCATGTAACATGCATGTTATGCAGCGTTACTAGCATGTTATACTAGTACATATAGGCTATTTACTTTGTTTTATATATATATGGTGTCTTTTTTTAATGAACCCCGATTTAGATACTACGATTTAAATACCGCGATTGGTATCTTATAAACTATAATTCAGACCCCAAACTTTAAATAGGAAAACTTTTCTTATTTATTGAGAAATTGAAAAATATGTATCCACACCAAAATATCTTCCGTTCAGTTTAAGGGCACTCCAAATGGAAAAAAAAATGTTGATCGATTTTTAGTTATTTATGATTTATTATTCTCCTGTTCTTCCTCTTTCCAAAAATATACAACATGATATGGTTATAATTATCTTTATGTCCGAAAAAAAAATGTAAGCGTTACCATGGAAATAAATGCTTTAGAGGCCACATGAATTCGCTGTACTACAAACACTTTTATAGTGTTCATTATTGTACAGTAAGTTATGTTAAAGAACTTTAGTGAAGAGGAAGCTGGAAGACATATATGCTACTGAAGAAGACCCAGACAACCCCATATACTGTCCAGGAGGCCATTAGCAAACGGTAGGCTACTTATGAAACTTTGAAATTTTGGCTTTTACGTTTTGCTCCTTTCGCGAAAATCACGTTTTTGTTATTTATAATACACATCTCTGGAAAACTATCTAAGATATCTTTACCAAATTTCTACCACATGTCTATAACACAATTATTTAGTTCCTAAACGGGATTTTTTTAATATTTCAACAAATAAAAAAGTTATATAATAATAATAACATTAAAAACATTTTTTAAAGTTTTTTTTAAATCACAAATTTTAATTTTATATTTTTTTTTTTTCTTGTGTACGGAACTAGAATAAGGTACAATTTAGAAAATAAAAAAAAAAGATGAGCCTATTTTAATTACAACTTAAGTTATGTGTATTATAGCTAACATTGTCGAAGATAGACATTCGGAGTGCCCTAAGGTATTTTTAAAACTTTTTACCGTTGTAACTTTTAAACTGTTAGTCGTATGAAAAAAACTAAAAAAAGTCTTAAAATAACTATTAAAATCCAAAATCATTAAAAATATATAATCATCATAAAATACAGAATATTTCGTTAGAAATTCGAAAGTTGACAGTCACATTGGAAAAATGGTGGCCATTTGTAAGTTTTTAACTAAATATTTTATCATTTCTCCAAAAACAAGGAAAGGTTCTCCATTTAAAGTTCGCTGTCAGATTTACAGTTAACTTGATACCATTGGTGGCCCATTTAAATACACGTTACCAGGAACCGGTATATACTTTCTCACAAAATGTTTTAAATTGTTAAACTGATTCACTGTGACTTCATTATTGTAGGAGGGGTAGGAGAGGTGATATAAAAGTAGGAGATTAACTAGTAAATATTATTATTAGCTAGAGAAAAAACTATTCCATCAATTTCGAACAAATTTGCACCAAACTCGTCAATTAGGCCTGTATAGATGCGAGAAAAAATTTTTTGAAACAATTTTAAAAACAACCCCCTTTCGGCCAAAAACTCCCTAAAATCAGTTATTATTATTAGGTAAACGAGAAATTTTAGAAAGATGCTTTTTCTTGCATATGGTAGGGTCTACAAATAAGCCAAATGTTATCAAAATCGTTAGAGCCGTTTTTTTATAAAAAAATAATAACTGATTTTTGGGGGGTCTTTCGAAAAAAAAGGGGTTGTTTTTCAAAATTTTTCAACACTTTTTTCGTGCATCTTTAAAGGCTTAATTGACATGTCTGGTGCAATTTGTTCGAAATAGATAGTTTTTTCTCTAGCTTTGTATATATACAGACATTTTGTAAAAACCACTTTTTTGAACTTAGGGGGTCCAAAAATGGATATTTTTACAAAAATGTCAACATTGATTTTTTTGCGATCACTACACTTTCTTTATACTGTAGTATAGTGAGAAAGTAAAAAAGGCACCCTGTATATCCCACACGACTTTAGTTTAACTTTTTATTGTTAAAATTGCTCAAACTAAACTAAAAAATTTAGCATAAATTTGGATTTAGTCAAAATTTTGATTTTTCACAAAATTTTACATAATTTCATAAAATTGTACAATCGTATTTTTAGACAGTTTAACCAGTAATCAATCTACATATATCTATACTTATAAAAGCCGAATACCATTGACTCATTGACTCATTGACTCATCACAATTTCTCCAAAACCACGAGGCCTACAAACATGAAATTTGGCACTAATACTCATTATAGGCTCTAGACGCGCACTAAGAAAGGGTTTCCGAAAATTCGAAATTTTAAAGGGGGTTTGGGGGGGGGGGGTCAAAGTTACTAAATCACGATTTCTCCAAAACTACCGAATGAATTTAAACGAAATTTGGTATGTAGATTCTTCTAGGACCCTAGATGCTCGCTAAGAAAGGTTTTCAAAAATTCGAAATTTTAGGGGGGTTTGGGGGTCAAAGTTACTAAAAAAAAACACCGAACGGATTGGAATGAAATTTGGTATGTAGCTTACTCTAGGGTCCTAGATGTTCGCTAAGAAAAAATTCTAAATTTTAGTGGGTGTTTTTTGGGGCCAAAGTTACTAAAATTTCCCATAAGAAATACATAGTGTAATATATTTACTGATATATATTTTTTGTTAGTAACATTTAACTTTGATTTGTCTATTCGTGCAAAGCCGGATCGGGTAAGCTAGATACAATATATACAAAAATATTAAACATAGTTTTGTATATTTGTGCACATTAATGGCCGAACCAATTTTTATATGATTTTCATTAGTGTATTGAGATTATATTGGGCAAACATTTAGTGTTTGTATCATTTAAGGGTCTGCTGTAGTGGCAGCCATCTTGGATTTGTATCCCATAAGAGCAATGTTAAATTTCAAACCATTTATTTCGTTTATTTTTTATCATAAAATTGTTTGCAAGGCCTAATTTTAAGCACAGTCACAATACGCATCCGTCTTGCAATTTACATTTTTATAAAAATAATTTTGATTTTGACATTTTGTAAGAACAAAGTTTGAATTTTTTTTCCTAACACAATAAGAAATTAATAACGAAAAATAATTTGCAAGAAGGATCCGAAATTTTATAAAGAATATTCAGTTTTTTTTTTCAACACTCAATTACAAAAGATAGACTTATAAAATGGTTTGAAATAAGGCAATGTCAGCGCAAGAAATTGCACTGATTAGATAGGGATATAGTGAGAGGCGCTTGCGTTCCCGTGGATTTCTCGTTTACTGGAGCAGACCCTTAAATCGGTTTACAATTACAAAATAAGTCTTGTTTTATTGCGAGTGTCACGCTTACATGTTGTAACTAACGGCGCTGAGTATGCAAAACACACACTGACAGTGTGTATCAACATTGCATAAACGCGCCTGCGGTCATAATTGTAGCAGAACATGTTGGAAGGTACAATGCCCTCGTTACAGTTGGTCACAAATTCAATAGACGTGATATAGACCGTTCAGTAGAACAAAATAAAAGGCTAATAGATAATTTTGTACATAGATACATAGAAAAAGTAAAGCAGATTTGCATTTTTTCGCGTGCTGCTAAGGGGTTAAAATGTTATAACAACCCCTAAAACAATAAAAACTAATTGCTATATTTTCCTTAAAGTTAGTGAGCTGAAAATTTTTACATTTATTTCTTACAACATACATAAAATAAACAACGGTACCAGATAACTGCCACATACTTTCTCCCAGTTGAAACTTTATACCTTCCCAAGAGAGTAGCATAAGAGGTGGCTATTTGGAATTGCAATAGCAGGATAATGTTACCATGAAACATATTAGATGCACGTAACACACATCAATATTATATTATTTTTATTTAAACTATTCGATTGGTTTCGAACAAATTTGAACCAAACATGACAATTAGGCCAGTATAGATGCACGAAAAAGGTTTTAAACATTTTGAAAAACAACCCCCTTTTGGACAAAAACCACTAAAAATCAGTTATTATTATTATTATTATTACCTAAACGAGAACTTTTAGAAAGATGTAGTTTTTTGCATGTGGTAGGGTACATTAAGGGCTACAAATAAGCCAAATTTTATCAAAACCGTTACAGCTGTTTTTTTAGAAATCTTGATTTTTCTCGTTTTTTGGCTATATTTGGGGGTTAAAACCCCTTAAAAATAAAAAATTTGAAAAAATTAAAAATAAGCCTGGAGATATTCCAGAACTACACCTACATAAAAAATGTCATCAAAATCGGACCGTTGGTATGGTATCCAGCTCTGTACACATCCTTACAGACACACGGACATACATCACCAAAAAACATTTTTTTGGGTTCAAAACCAATAATTCCACTAAAAATATTTTTGGAGAGAGCACCAACACAGATACTTCCACTAAACATTTTTTGGGGGTTCAGAGAGCAGCAAAACAGAAAATTCCACTAAACATTCAAATTCGAAAATTTTGACGAATACAATACGTTCTCCATATACTATGGTATAGGGGGAGAAAGTAAAAAGTATCATAGATTTACATTTTATCCCGTCCTGCTAAGAGGTGAATATGTAGTGAAAGTGTTGATTGTTATACTGTGTTATACTGTTAAAGGTAGAGAATAAACCCTTAATAAATTAAGGAATTTAAAATAAGAAATTACCATTTTACATCCTAATTAAAATAAATAAGCCATATTAGAATGTAATAGTATTCCCTATTTATATGAAATAACTAGTTTGAATTGGCTTCGACGCGAGTCACGGCGGGGGGTTGGCGAGCAAACCGAGCAGGGGGCGGAGCCCTCTATTTAATTATAATTCCAAACAGAGAATCCTTGTATTATTAGCAGTGCACTATGATGTACCGGGTGTCCCACGAAGAGGTCCCTATATTTGAATTGATATGACAGACGTATAGAGCGCGCTACAGACTTGAAATTCTACAGTCGTGACTAACACATATGTAAAAGAAATACCCCTGAGTATCAGTTAATTCTGACTAATCCAAACAAAATGACGGAAAAACAAAAAAACAACAAAATCAGTAATCGTATTTTAAGGGTAAACCTACTTTTATTTAGAATAGGAACAGCTACAGCTGTTTAGACTATTTTAAATCTATCAGCTGACTGCGTGTATCCACAACAATGAACATATTTGGTAATAAACATTGGCATTTGTTATTAAGTTGCATTGTAAAGTGTCTTATGTACCATGCCGTTTTCAACTGAGCAAAAAGTGAATTGTTGTTCCTGCCCTATTGCCTTTGAAAATGATTATGAAGCAATAAGGTGTTTTAGGGAAAGGTACCCAGGTGTAATTCCACCGTCAAGGAAATCTATTCGTAAGTGGAAGACTATCCTACTAGAAACGGGGTGAATACAAAAAAAATACCATAGATCCTCCAACATAGAAAATGAAGAAATCGTAAGTGCTGCTTTCATGGAATCTCCAAATACGCCTAATTCAGTAAGAAAGGTGGAATCTGCTACAGGGATACCGAAGTCATCTGTCCAAAGGTATGCCAAAAAGAACAAAATCAAACATTATAAAACTCATTTAGTTCACGGACTGCTTGAAGATGATCCTGACAGACGATTGGAATTTTGTTCGAAAATAATTGAAAAGACTGACGTAGATAGCAAATGGTATAAAGGAATCGTGTTTTCAGATGAAGCGACATTTTATCGAACAGGAACTGTAAACAGGCATAATTGTCATAACTATAACACAAATAATCCACATATCTTACAAGAAGAGAAATTAAAATCACAGTTTGGGTATAACTGTAAGGTATACCTTATAAGTAAGGTATAACAGTTTGGGCTGCTGTTACCAAGGATGGTGTTTTGTCGTATGACATATCCCGACAAACAATGACTGGAGAAAGGTATGCATCAGTTTTAAGCAATCACATAGTTCCTCATCTTTCTCAGCCTGAGATGAAAGACGTTTTTTTCCAACAGGATGGAGCTCCTCCGCATTATGCTAATGTGGCCAAAGCAGTTTTGGACCAAAATCTTCCTAACCGTTGGATAGGTCGTTGCAGCAGCTGCATGGACTGGCCCCCAAGGTCTCCAGACTTGACTGTTTGTGCCTTTTTTCTGTGGGGCTTTTTGAAGGAGAAGGTTTATTGTCATAACTTTGCGACAGACGATGAACTAATGAGGTTGATCGAAGAGGAACTTCCCTAACGTTGTTTAGAGCATAGTAACATCGTTAAAATTCAATAATTATGTTGTAACACTTAAGCAAATAAAACTATTTTAACGAAAAGGTACTATTTATTTGATATCCCGCCATTTTGACCTAATGTGTCAGAATTAACTGATACTCAGGTGTATTTCTTTTACATTATGTGTATGTTAGGACTGTTGAGTTTCAGGTTTGTAGAGTGTTCGGTGCATCTAATATATTAATTCAAAAATAGGGACCTCTTCGTGGGACACCCGGTACATGAA
The DNA here is from genome assembly GCA_018207615.1 of Philaenus spumarius. Taxonomy (NCBI): domain Eukaryota; kingdom Metazoa; phylum Arthropoda; class Insecta; order Hemiptera; family Aphrophoridae; genus Philaenus; species Philaenus spumarius. Next base: position 30,064 of record JAGFPH010010800.1, read on the forward strand.
TCCTTTACTAACCCATTTACAGACTTTTACTCGATTTATAAGGTCTATGTTTTACGATGCTTGGAATTCAAGTTTAAAATATATCAAAACTGTAAGCGAAAAAGTAATGTTATCCTAGCCTAGTAGTGAACAGAATTTACAAAAATTCCAAGTCATTCTAAGTAGCGAAACAAAAATTGCAACACTTACCACAAATGCCGTTATATTTATGATTTTCTTGTTTATAATTTTATTTAAAGGCTTAACAGAGAATAGAGCAAGTAATTAGCAATTATAGATATTTTTAGTTATTCAATTGACTTGAACAGTATTAATCAGTGACTGATGAAGTCGAATTGATTTCATATTATTGTTGGCAACTAATTAACTAGTACTGTTCTATCAGCTGATAATGATTGAACCTTGTATGGAATTTAAACTGGCATTACTGTAATTGCTTATTTGTGGAGTTAAGGTCGGCTCTAGCTTGTCGGCCATGTTGGCTGACACTCCATAACACCAATGTTAAATTAAAATCCAAATTTTTCCTTTATTAGCGAATTTCCATAGGAAAAATGAGCTATTGCAGTGGCCCTTATGGTAAGACCCAAGGTCGGTAGTAGCAAATGAGCACCGATCATGGTCCCCAGAACACGTTTTGGAGTGTCATTAAAAATCATATGTATATATATGTTGGCACTATAGCGGCCGCATTTTAAGTCCGATTTGGTTCAAATTTGGTACACATGTTGGTTGTGTACGTCGCTCGGACCAGTTCGTTAGCAAAAAAAATCCAACAACCGGAAGCACGTTTTTTGACCGGAAGTATTTTTGAGATTTTTCCTACGAGAATGAATGTTTTAGAGGATTTTCTACAAATATAAATGTAGCATGTTATTCTGCACATTTTGATTTTTTACGCGACCTTATAGCTCGCTTGGTTTCCCCAAAATCGATCAAAATGTAAAATACAATAAAAGTACCCCCGGTTCATACCCATGTGGTGGATTTTACCGTGGGGTTAGCGTGCGAAGCACTCAATGCTTTGTGTATTGAAGATAATCCCAATATGCAGAATGGCGTGCGAACCATTTTGCAGCTATTCAGCACCGTCGTGAATAGACCTATTTCAAAAATTGTTGGTTGAAACCCTAAAACATAGGCATATAAACTTAATTTTGGAAAATTGCTAAACTCACGTCAGCGGTTCAGCTGCGTGGTCGAATTATTTTTTATCGGGTAGTTATGAACGATATGTCATTTTAAAGCTATGGTCAAGATGCATGCAAATGGCTTTTTCAAAACTAAGAAAACTATTTTGTTTAATATTTATTAACAATTTAAAACATTGATTTTTAATATTTTTTACGTTGTCACTATTAATTATAGCGAAAAATTACCAAGCCAATTGCACGAAGAATTTCGACCCCAAGAGTTTGGTATTTTTTAAAAAAAGCTATTTGAACAATCGCGGGTTTTAAATGGATTTAGGATGAGCAATGTCCGCGTAACCTACCGCCGCTATAGGGTGAAGCGCTGGAGTCGCAGGTTGCTTTCTGTTTTACTAAGCCGACCCTTAAAATAAAATTTGAAATTTCATTACGATTTACTTGTGGTTTTAACTGTGGGTGGGGGAGATATACAACAATTTTAAAATTTAGTGGTTGAATGTAATCCTATCCGGATATTGAAAGTGGTCTCCTTTAATGCAATTGTAATAAAAAGCCTTACATTCGACCGTTAAATTTTAGTTTCCTCTGTTATTTATGATTCAATTATTAAATGGTTTTGGTTTTGTCAATAGTCTAAAAAATTTTCGCGTTAAGTTTGTTTTGTACCGATTAATTTTTCAAGATACTCAACGCCAATGGGTATAATCTTGGAGGTAAAATGAGAAAAGGAAAGCAGCAAACCAATTTTAATGTACTAAGAGAAAATGAGGAAAGCACCAAATTGAATAGGCTACTATATTTTCTTTTAAAAGTTTAATTTATATTTTGTTTAAACTCATATTTTTATTCCATGAGTAAATGTGATTGATTGTAGCACAAAAATTCTTCGTTTAAATTTTAATCTCCTTATATACAGGGTGTATCAGGAAGAAACGGAAAGAATTGCAGGACGTGTTCTACTGGTGAAAATAATGAAAAAAGTTCCTATAAACATAGGTCCGAAAACGCTTCGTTTTCCAGATATCCGCCATTTTGTTTTTTGTACAAAATAATTCATATCTAGAGAACGGTTGTACGATTGAGTTCAAACTTGGCATGAAGTTTAACCTAACAATGATATACCTCAAGAAAAACAAACGATTAAATCCAATCATGCTTTTCAAAATGGCGGCTGTTTGAAAATTTCAAACCTAAATTACTAAAAAACCGTACATTTTATCGAAAAATGTCAAGACACCTTTTTTGTAGCCCTTTTGATTCCCTATCGGATAGTGTAACTGTCAAAACAATCAGATGAAGGATAACAGTTAAGTTATGTGTACTAATTGGTTTGTTCAACCCGGCATCCTATACCAACACAGTAAATACTACAATATTGTATGGACATTTGTTGTCATTACCTTTTAACTTAACTATTATCCTTCATCCGATTGTTTTGTTAGTTACACCATCCGATAGGGAATCAAAAGAGCTACAAAAAAGGTGTCTTGACATTTTTCGTTAAAATGTACGGTTTTAGAGTAATTTAGATTTGAAATTTTCAAACAGCCACAATTTTGAATCGCATGATTGGATTTAATCGTTTATTTTTCTTGAGCTATATCATTGTTAGGTTAAACTTCATGCCAAGTTTGAACTCAATCAATAAAACCGTTCTCTAGATATGAATTATTTTTAACAAAAAACAAAATGGCGGATATCTGGAAAACGAAGCGTTTTCGGACCTATGTTTATAGGAACTTTTTTTATTATTTTCACTAGTAGAACACGTCCTGCAATTCTTTCCGTTTTTTCCTGATACACCCTGTAAATTGTTTTAAAGAATATTATTAGTTTATCATTAAGTTACTCGTACATTTATATACTTAATATTGGCGACCTATTTATGATATCATTCTTTTTTTAAGAGCTTTCATGTCGTTCTTTTTTTAATGCGAAGTGTTTTTTAGGGAGAATTTTTATAATAGCAGTTATGATAAAGGTTAAAAGAACCAGCAACGCTCAGGTATACACTTGAATAAAACCCTAACCAAAAAGGTAGAATTGGAAATAATTGCTTCAAAGTTTGAAATCAGCTGTTAATGGAAATATTAGGACAAACAGCTATTTTATCTGTAATTTTTATTCAATTATTGGTTAATTGGGTAATGAATGTAAATACATTCAAGAAATATGTTTTGGTTAATCAGTCTAGGCCTAACCTAAGAATTTTTTCCGACTAAAGTTTTAAAAACTATTGAAATAAAAAACTTATTTATCAAAATGAATTATAGCCTCAGGGATAGTGTAGCTTTTTATTAGTAAAACTATTTTTACAATCGGTTCAGTAGTATAATATTATTGATTGAAGTTGTAAACATAACCCCAAAGTTTAATCTACGCTAGGTTTTGTTTGCGTATTCCGATGATGAGTGAAATCAGCTGTTATATTATTAGGTTATAATGTTTCTTCTTTAAAATGTTACTCGACGTATGCTCTTACGCACACTCGCTTTTATAGGAGTTGATAGGTTTTGAACAGATGATGAGCGAAATCAGCTGTTATATTACATCGGGGGCCCGTTAATAACATAATATTTGTCTTTAAAATAATACTTATATCACACGACTATGGTCATGCACTGTATTATTTTGTACGTAGGCCTGCTTACAATTACGTACATACTTATAATGGCTTTTATAGAAGTTGATATTACAAGTTCATATAAAATTTTAATTTTAAACACACGTTGTACATTTAGTCTTCACAAATTAATGATTTCAATAATAAATTAACAAACTAAGGTAAAAACATTCACAAAAAGACTTTAAATCAAATCCCGAAACAAAATCATATCTTATGTATTCAATTTATTCGATAACGCTAACCCGATTTAAAAAAAACGAATCCCCAGTAGAGATTGTTTAGACTACATTGAGGGGTTAGAACTAAACCCTTGATTCTAACCCTAAAGGAAACAGTTTAATTATATATTTACAACTGATATTGAAGTCTCTGAACGCAGAGGGGTTGTAGGGTGAGGGAGGGTGAATTAAATTCTTTGTAGCCTACTGTATTAGCTATTTAAATAGAAATAAAACACCCCTCAATGCAGCCGTTTGGAATATTAAAGCTATATTGAATTAGGAATTATCTACTGATCACCGTTGGCCTGTTTAGGTTGTAACGGTAATATTTAAACGTAAAAATTTGTATTCAATTTATTAAATAAATATAATGTAATCAAAAGAAGCATCGATATCGTATGCAAAGTATTTTTCTACATTAGAGAATTTTTAGAACAAAGTTTCTTTACGCGGTTCGCGGTAGGAGTTGACAAATATGAAATGTAACGCGTAACGAAAAACCGTTATCGAATTGGTTGCTATGGTAATATAAATTCAAGAACGTGTGTTTTGGTTCATCAATTTATGTTAGGAGACGTTCGGTTCCGTCCGGCGTAGTTCGGATAGTGTCGTCAATCGCTGGTATTAACAATTAAAAGTGAGTTAAATTATCTACTATTGCAATTTTGTAATGTAGATTCAAGAAATGGAAATTATGTGTAATACAAACATAGAAAAGTAAGTTAATATAATTTTATATTTTGATACAAGTATATACTGCTTACATACGTTTAATGTTATTATAATAAAGGTGTAGAATTAATTATAACCTCAAAGTTAATATTTCAAACAAAGTTAAATGTCCATTCATTGTAAATATATCCAATAAAAATAAAATAATGGTTCATCAGTATAGGCCTAACCTAAATTTATTGTGTAAATGTTTAATTTACAATATACAGGATTCATTGTAATGACTGTCCTAAAAATTACATTGGACAGACGGGACGACCTTTCCGAACGAGATTTAAGGAACACATTCCTTCCAGTTCGAGACTAAACGCTGCAAAATCGAATTTCGCTGAACATTGATTAATGAGGATCATTCTTATACAGATATAGAAACAAAATAATATGGAAATTTTGAATTGTTGCAGTAAGGGGCATAAATTGAACACTCTGGAAGCCTACCATATATATAACAGTTGCAAAAAGGACAAAGATACATTATTATAAAATGACCAAACTCAGATCCAGGCAAACTTAATATTTGATTTAATAGATAAGATTTCTTCCCCACGTTGCCAGTCTCAACATATTCTTTTACAGTGTTTTAAATGTTTCAACAAGTGTTGTTTTATGTGATTATTTATTATGTTTTTATTCGTTTATGTATGTTAAATATCATTTTAATATGTTAATAAGTGTAACTACTCGTTCTGATGATGCCTGAAAATAAAAAGGTGAAACAGCTGTAAAATATAAGACTATAAAAGGATTGCTAAGGCAAGTATAAAAATTATAAATAATAATATTAAAATAGTTTACTTGTGTTTTCTCATTTCGTAAGTTGCGGTAAAATAGTTTACTTGGTAATAACTCTGAAATGAGCATTGTGCTTCCTCATTCCATAAACTGTGTTTTACTTGGTAATAATGCCTCTGAAATGGACATTCTGCTTCCTCATTTCATAAATTGTGTTAAAATGGTTTACTTGTTAATCCCTCTGAAATGGACATTCTGCTTCCTCATTTCATACATTGTGTTAAAATGGTTTACTTGTTAATCCCTCTGAAGTGGACATTGTGCTTCCTCATCTAATATATTGTGTTAAAATAGTTTACTTGGTAATACTTCTGAATTGGACATAGTGCTTCCTCATTTCGCAAGTTGTTTTAAAATAGTTAACTTGATAATACCTCTGAAATGGACATTGTGCTTCCTCATTTTGTTAATTGTGTCACTTTTATTTTGTCAGTTTTAGAATTCAAGTCTAAAAAAATTTAAAATAACAAACAAAATTTTTTATATTCTTGACAGTTTTCCCTTCTGTCGGCAGTCCCACGACTGGTTATTTGTTTTTTATTTAAAAGTACACGTTTTGTTGTCTCCCGCTGGTTAGATAAAAAAAAAAAAATTTGTTCGCCCTAAATCTAACTGTAGCACCAAAAACCAGGCAGAGTGCGCGTTGGGTGTACGAAACATTATTCCCTACCTTGATTCTTTGAGAATCGTAGAATGATATAATAATGTGAAGTTTCAAATTAACTATATTCTATATACTCCCGTAACTGATTCACGTAGAGAACCTCCGCCTCATAACAAGTAACCGGCGTTATTTTCTCCAGAGTCTGGTTGAATATCAAACATTTCAAGGAATTAGAATTCCAAGTGTGTAATATATAAGCTAACACCTCATGCCAGGCATGAATTATTATTTTTAAATGGGAATATTAATTGATTATTCGGATTAAATTTTTTTATGCAGAAAAAGGTTAAATGAAAGATGACGTCACGTTGGGAAATATTGTTGGTAAACGAAAGTAGTTTGTTACAAGGCTAATAACAGGATAATTACATTAGGAGTGGAATAACTTGGTTTCAGAAAAATGAAAAGAGCTACCAATCGAGATGGAAATAATTTTAACCGGTGATCGAAAACACTTTTTCGCGACTTAGGCCTATTAAAAAAAAAAACGAGGCTAACTCAAAATCGGTACCCTACATTGTATTTTTAGAATGTTGACCCAAAAAAGGTGTCCCGCCGTGCTACGACTCTAATTGTATAAATAGGTTTTCCACTATTCAAAAATATTATACAACGCTATCCCACACTGTATTTCAAAAACATTTACCCCAAAAACGTTACGAGCTACGATTCTTTAACTGTCCAAATCGGTTTTCCCGAACCCAAAAACATAAAAAACGATACCCCAAACCTAAATTTTCAAAATTTCGACCCCGAAAACGCGACTCCGACGCGCTACGACTCACGTTGGAAAGCCTAACAGCTTTTCAACTCTCCGCAATAAAATTTCGAAGATTTTGGCACCAGCAGAAGTTTTCTACGACGTCTGTGAGTGCATATATCGTGTTAATGTCTATCAACAGACACACAACAAATTACAGCATGATTTCAGTACTTCGGCATTTTAATGCAAGCCGAAGTAATATTTCTATGACTTGAAATAAACTTGTATTCTAATATTACATGCCTAGTAAAATATTTCAACTGCAAATCGTAATGTTTAAATATTTACAGTACCTGGGTGACCGAGCATCGCTCAGTATATTTATTTTATTTTTTCTAGGAAAATGTATGAAAATACGAATCACAAACTGAATAAATATGAGCATCTTTCGATCTTGAGTTCATATGAACTGTTTATTTAAATTTAAAAACAACATGAGATCGATTAGTTTAACATTTTATTAGAATATAATATCTGCTATATTATTGTAATCATTTACAGTTGATCTATCACTACGTATATATTTGAATACACTCAGTTTTATCATGACTAAATCGGATCTTAACCAAATACTTCCTTCCATATATATTGCGGGTATGTCGAGGATTTTCATTTGAAAGGCGTACTTTTAACCTAGTTGATCGCTTAACTCTGGAAAATGCTACATATAACATGCCGAGCATGAAAACTGACGATCCTAAGTCCACACCGACAAATTCTAATGTTTGGCCTTGAGATTTATGTACTGTCATGGAAAATGCAGATCTTAAAATCATTAGATAATTTATATTGCCTTCATAGAAACACAAAGAATGCAGAAATTGGTGATAACATTTTCAGAACGGTTAGTTACAGCACAAAAAATAATGTTTTAGTTACGTTTGGTGTTTTAATAAAGAAATAAGT
>JAGFPH010010801.1:0-12008 GCA_018207615.1 Philaenus spumarius
TTTGACTTAGCGTAAAGGGTGTGTAGGCAGTCAACAATGGTTACTACGAATTAAAACAAGTGGTCCTAGTTTGATTCGAACTGCTGTAGAGTTTCAGGAACGATTTCGCAAACAGCCGCCAAGTAATGGCCGTAACGTAACGGTAAGTGTTTCTGACAATTTCCGTCGTAAGGGTGGTGTAGACTGTCCGAAAACGGTATACGATTGAAAATGTTTGGTTTTCAGGTAAAAGTTAGTTATACTTGAACGGTTTCATCATTAAGCAAATACTGTACGTGTTTAGAGAATTTCCATAGGAAAAATGAGCTATTGCAGTGGCCCTTATGGTAAGAACACGTTTTGGGGTGTCATTAAAAATCATATATATATATGTATATATGTGTTCGCACTCTAGCGGTCGCATTTTAAGTCCGATTTGGTTCAAATTTGGTACTTATGTCCTATTTTTGAGATTTTTACTACGAGAATGAATTTGTTTTTCAGTTCTACAAATGTAAATGTATGATGTTATTCTGCACATTTTGTTTTTTTTATAGCTCGCTTGGTTAACTCAAAATCGATCAAAACGTAAAATATCATAGAAGTACCCGGTTCAAAGCCATGTGGTGGATTCTATTATGGGGTTGGCGTGCGAAGCACGCAATGCATTGTGTATTGAAGTTGCTCCCAATACGGGGGTTGGCGTGCGAAGCACTCAATGCTTTGTGTATTGAAGATACTCCCAATATGCGGGAAGGCGTGCGAAGCAAGTAATGCATTGTGTATTGAATGTACTCCCAATATGCAGCCATTCAGCACCGTCGTGAATAGACCTATTTCCCAAATTGTTGGTTGAAACCCTAAAACATAGGCCTATAAACTTATTTTTGAAATTTGCTTGACTCACGTCAGCTGTTCAACTGCGTGGTCGAATTATCTTGTATTTCAAAGTCTTGACAATGCCGTAGCAAAGCAACAACATGTAGTGAGCGTGTAACACTATGGTGTGTTGTATCAGGGAGAGACGTACTGGGACCTTCGTTGAAGATGATACGATGAGATGATTGCTGTTACTGTAATTTAACGCCTGGTTTTCAGCGTTATCAACGCGGCGCTAACAGCGCCCGTATAACATGGCCCTTAAGGCACTTGAAGTAGTGGACAACAACTACCATGGTTCTGAAAACGTTGGTTGGATTGGCTTTTATATTCACCACAATATAGAATACCTATTGTACCCAACCAAGTGATTGAGAGACACGAAAAATCAGGAGAAAACCACAGACTTTCTCTATAGCGTTAGGCTTAAATATACTCAATATAAATTTAACTTGAAATGTTTTTATTTTAAGCTAAAAAGTTACCTGTTCATTTATAATTATTAGTATCAAGCAAGTTTCTTTGAATTCAAAGTTGTAAAATTTGTTTATTATTAGTCTACTCTTTAAACATCTGTAGTTCTGTTCAAATAATTAAAAGGTTTACTATTCAACTATTATACAAAATCTGAATAGTAAGATTTAAAAAATCTTGTAAAAAACATAAAATACTGAAGGAAAATTTGAACATGAAAATGCTTCCAAATTCGTTATTTTTAGTTTGATAATTTCAAACTACATATCCTCAACCCCCCTCCCCTCCCAGAAAGTTCCCTTCCCAAAATGATGCCCTTGATCCGCCACTGTAGTAAATAGACATGTTTTGCAATTTTTGCAATATACTTGCTCATAACTATAATCAATGCTGATTTGAGAAGGCGGCTTTTGGAATGGAAAAAATAAGGCAGGTTTTCTAATATAAACTTACTGTGGACAAGACTATTTTTTTTTAAACCTCTAAACTTTGACACTAATTTTAGGTAGTAAAAGAATTTTTGTTGGAACATACTTTTTATAGAAACAGATGTAAATGAATCCACTTGACAAATGGATGTTATTTGTCAAGTAAATTAGATAACATTTCAATTTCTGATTTTTGTGGATTTTTGAGCATGTTTTGGAACTGTACGACTCATATGTTTTTATCGTTTTAATTTTCTTTTTGTGCACAATAAGTATTGTCATTATTTAATATCAGCGAGAGAGATTTGTGTTATAATTTATGTATTTAGATAATTGGTCGAGCAGAATGGGCTTTATAACCACGACCGTGCCAAAATAAAGTTGAAAATGAAATTAAATTTATGAGGACTTTAAAGAAATACTATCCAAATGCGCCCGCTTCAACGGTGTGTTCGGTGAAATAATAACAGTCCTAAGCTAGTTAAGATAAGGTAAACGGGCACAAGTTTGTCCTGTAGGTAATAAATACACACAACAGGTAATTTAGAGATTTTAATATTTACAGAAATAAAGTCAGGTTGTACACAGCGAAATAATACCACTGTCCACCAGAAATAAAAGTGTCTGTATTACGTGGGAAAATATATTATTTGTAGAAAAAAGCTCTATGCTGAATTTCAATGTAAAGGAGGCAAAAAGTAACCGGTGAGATTTGTTTGCTTACGTGTAAAATGTAAAATTCAGTTCTCTCCATTCCTTAACTTTATTATCGCTTAGTTCAGGGTTGTGTAAATTATATAGTAGTCGGTGGAACATTTCTGTAACAATTAGAACAAAGTGCTAATTTTGTACGATGCCAAGCCATTTCGGTATGTGTGCAAGCATATTTTCAAAAATTCTCCAAATATAGTAATTATAAACCAATACAAGAGTGTTCCGTAGCTTTTTTGTAGAGAAAGGTTAAAAAAATTCTTATATGCCAGTAAAAATTTTATTCATGTAAAATTTACAAAGTTATTAGCTCAAGAAACAAAAAATGTTCAGTAACAAAAAGAAAAAGTTCAACTTTAATCCTACATAAAAAGTAGTAAACATTTTTGTAATTTTTTTCAAAATGTACAAAATTTTTGTAATTTAGTTCTAAATAGAACTGTGTAAAATTATATATCAATTTAAAATCTCTTATTTTGAAAACTCCAGTATTTACATTCCTGTTAAAAGATTGCTAACAAAACTAGGCCTAGTTTGAATAGTAATTTAGGAATATATGCTTTGCCCAAAAATTAAATATTATTATAACAAAGTGTAGAGAATAAATCAAAGAATTGATCTGTATACTTGTAAATTCTTATTTTGTAAAAATATTTCACTTAATTTTACTTCAATCTTAAAATTATACCAAACGAATAAAAACTCTCACGTACGAATCCTATAAAAGATACAGTGTGACCGACCATAACAACAACGCATGCAAAGTGTGAGAACGCTGAGTATTGAATTTCCCTGGACTGTACGAATAAAACCGTCAGAGTAAATGTGGTTTGCTTTAGACTAAACGAAATATTAAACTGTTCTCTACAAATCGATATAAACACATCTATACAAATACATCGAATTGTAAGAGATGTATCGAATATAAAATGTTCTGTTTCATTGGTTGAAAACTGTCCAATTGCAAGGGTTTACATATTTATATTTTCGAAACTATAAGAGTGACATCTGATTGGAAGGCAGTTTTAGAAAATTCAAATCTTGACGAATCCAAAAGTATGTTTATATTATTGTAAAAATATTTCTGTTGGGCGATATTGAGCCTTAGAGAAGTGATTTCCTATTGCTTTCTTGCGCGGCATCAATTGTTTTAGAAAACTACAATTTTAAAACAATGATTAGGTCTACATATGTAAATATTCGTTTTAGTTAATTTGTCAATACAAAAGTTAAAGTTTAAATCATTTTCGTTCCAACGGTGTTTGTTTTATTGCGATTGGATGATTTTGAAATATTCAATACAAAGTAGAGTTGTCATTTGAGTTGCTCAATTTGAGCAGTCAAACAAAGGTAGGATTTTAAACTATTTCTCTGACTTTTGTCAATTGAAACCTAATGAATGATAAATACATTCACGTTTGTCAACCTTCACGTGTGTCATAAGGCATTTTTCATATCGAACTCTTTTTCTGATCGATGTATTTATTTATCCACATAAGGGGTGGAAGAAAGAAACATTCATAAAGACATTCTTCAACAACATATAATTATGTCAGATATTAATAGTGATGTAAAAACACAACAGCTGTTAACAATAACCTCATTGAGTAAGTAAAGTAAAAGTGAAGAGGTAGGGATTATATCTGAATTCACTTTAGTTATGGCCGAAATAAAAAAAATCGAACACGCAGCTGAACCACTACCGTGAGTTGAGCGAATTTCCAAAATTAAGGTTACATGATTTAAAATAAGCTATTTCGGAAATCGGTCTACTCACGAAGGCGCTGAATATCTGCCTGCGTGTAGAAAATATAATAGTGGAATTGTTTTGCACCTCAGCCACGCGATGCTCCGTTCCGCTCTAACTTGCGGCTTCAGATCAAAAGCTTCACCCTCGGTAATCCCACCATGTGGATTTAAACCGGTTACTTTCATGGTATTTTACGTTTTGGTGGGACCAGATGGGCTATAAGTTCGTGTAAAAACTAAATGTGCAGAATAATCTCTTATGGTTATTGTTTTATATAAAACCCACCAAAAAAAGTTTCTTTCTAGTATGATAAATCTGAAAACATTTTTACTTCCTATCAAAAGACTTTGTTGGATTTGTTTGACTTCCAAAAGTAAATCGTCCGAGTGGCTGAGAATGTAATCGGACATATGTATTTGTGTTCCCGTTAGAGTGGGAACACAAATACATATGTATATAATATGTATACAATTTCTTAATGGCACTACCAAAACGTGATCGGTGCTCATTGATCGGCACCTTAGGTCTAACCCACATAGCCCTAGGTCTCACCCAGGGCTATAGAATACAAGGGCTGGACCAGTCCGCCAAGGAAAGCGTTCCCGCCACTGCCACTGTGATGACGTCACGGTGGTAACACCTGCTCCATTCCCAACGCTTCTTATAAGTATTTCTGCTACAATAATTTAAATTTCTTAATAAAGCTGTAACATTTTTATGATGTGCTCTTCTTTAGTTTTAGTATTGACACTACACAAAGCAGTAAGTTGACTGTAAACAACAAAATTAGTCTAAAGATATAAGCAGAAGACAGGGTTATAATAAAACTAACTGATTCGTAGGTAATAAACCGATGTAGTGTACTAATGTTAGCATACTTTTAATTTGATTCTCTGAAGCATTTCTGAAAACTAAATACGATAATGAACAAAATGTTCCACATTATTGAAAATAGTTGTGTTTATTATAATAAACCACCAAAACTTGAATGTCATACTGCAGTTTAATAAAACATGTGTAATACTTATAAAATAAAACACATAAAATTTATAAATACTTACACATAATGAGTAGCTTATATGCGGATATGCACATGACATAATAATTACTGCTGAAATAAAATATTTAAAAAAACTGCTTTATAGAAATTTTCCTTCCCTAGGACTTAGGGAATAGTAAATTTAAAAGTTGAATTTAAACAATTGAACTATTTAAATTGATACTGAGCAATTTAATTTAGTCTAGAAGTTTAATTTAAAATTATGTTTTATTTTTGTCATCAATGATTTTACTACTCTAGGTATAAATTTGATTATAATTATTTGTATATTATATATTTATTTATATCTAATTATTCTGACAATTTTAAGTGCATTTTGCTAGTAAAGATTTTTTTAAAAACATTTTAACTTAAAGCTGCAGAAGAAATTACTTGAGGATCTTGGTAACTTTTTAACATAAGTAATCTGGCTTGCAACTCTTACATTAAATAAATAATATTTTTTAATTTTTATTTTTATTATAAGCTGATTACGTAAAATTTGTTGTTTTTAAATTTTGAGTTATCAATAATTACCGGTACTCTAAGTTTAAATCTCATTATTATTTATATATTATACATTTATTTATTTATATCTCATCATTCTGAAAATGTTTCTTTTAATGTATTTTGTTAGTAAATGTGTTTCTTGGAATATTTAAGTAACGCTGCAGACAATATTAGCCTACTTGATAATCTTGGTAACATTTCATAAAGTAATCTCGTCTGCAACATAACATTAAATAAATAAATACCTTGTTAAACATATAATATAGGTGATTGTGTGTATTGTATATTTTTTTCAAGAAATTCATGGAATGCCTCTTCGAGAAAATTAGCATTGAATATGCTTCAAATGGCGAAAATCTCGGGGAATTATATACCTTCTTTAAAAACGTGTACTGAGCAAAATAATTGCTCAATATTCACCAAACTTGCTAAACATATAATTTAGGTATTATATAACTTTTTAAAGAAATTCATGGAATGCCTCTTCGAGAAAATTAGCCTTGAATATGCACCAAAATGCGAAAATCTCGCGGAATTAAATACTTTCTTTAAACACTTGTACTGAAAAAATAATTGCTCAATATTAACCAAATTCGCTAAACAACTTAGGTGATTGTGTGTGTTTTGTATAATTTTTTAAAGAAATTCGTTTAAAGCCTCTTTGAGAAAATTAGCCTTAAATATGTATACCTTCTTTAAACACTACTGAACAAAATAATTACTCAATATTAACCAAATTTGGTAAACATATAATTTAAGTGGTTGTGTGTATTGCATAATTTTTTAAAGAATTATCATCTGCAACGTTATATCAAATAACACGTGAGAGCTAAGGCGAACCGTGCTTACACGGCGTGTCATGGTACCAGAGTGACGTCACGTAGGAGGGGGGCAAGAGAAAGGTTGGAACAGTCGGTGAGCGTCAACATCAAAGAAGTGGACCAGCCCTTGTATTCTATAGCCCTAGGTCTCACCATTCGATTCACTGCAATAGCCGCAATATTAAGTAATTAGTAGAGCAATAAAATAATTAATAAAATGTGTTTATTTATCCAGTAAATTCGGTATTTTGTAACATTTTGTAAACATGCTGCCTGTGGCAGTAAAACAATTACAGTAGTAACAAACAGTAAAAAATATAGTAATTTACAAAAAACTATATTTGATTAAGAGTGTTTATTAAATTCGCTATAAATAATAATAATAGATTGCCTTCAACACCGCGAACACTTCCTGGCCAACACCTCTAAACAGAAACCGCGTATACGTCTCGGCAGAACAACCACACATTCCATCAACCTTATATTACTACTGTTTTGCGTTAATAAAACACGTGTGGCAAGCACATGTGTAAAGTTTAGAAATCTCTGTCCTAGCCCATCTAAACTAATATTATAAAGAGGTAAAATATGTTTGTTTGTACGTAGGAAGTAATCTCTGGAACTACTAAACCGATTGAAAAAATTGTTTTACTAATAAAAAGCTACACTATCCCTGAGTAACGTAGGCTATAAATCATTTCCATAAAACATTTTTTATTTCAATATTTGTAAATTTAGTCGGAAAAAATTCTTAGACTGATGAACCAACACATATTTCTTGAATGTATTTTACATTCATAACCATAGCAACCAATTGAATAAAATAACAGATAAAACAGCTAATTTCAAACTTTGAAGCAACTATTAGTATCTCTAACTTTTAGGTAATATTCTTATTCAAGTGTAGACCTGAGCCTTGCTGGTTCTTTTCACCTTTATTACTTTCTCACTATACTATAGTATAGAGAAAGTATAGTGATCGCAAACAAAAATCGATGTTGAGATTTTTGTGGAAATGTCCGTTTTGAGACCCCCTGAGTTCAAATAAACGGTACCAGGAACTGGCACATACTTTCTCACAAACACATTTAAATTACTAAACAGATTCACTGTGACTTGTAGGGTGGGGTAGGAGAGTTTTTTATTAAAGTTGGAGATTAACTAATAAATATTATTATTATTATCTAGAGAGAAAACTATTCGATCAATTTCGAAAAAATTTGCACCAAACACGTCAATTAGGTCTTTATAGATGCACGTAAAAAGGTTTTGAAATTTTTTTTTAAACAACCCGCTTTATGGCCAAAAAATCCCCAAAAATCAGTTATTATTATTATTATTAGCTAAACGAGAATTTTTAGAAAGATGCGGGTTATTGTATATGGTAGGGCACATTAAAGGCTACAAATAAGCGAAATTTTATCAAAATCGTTAGAGCCATTTTTTTATAAAAAAAATAATAACTGATTTTTTGGGGGATTTTTGGCAAAAAAGGGGGTTGTTTTTCAAAAATTTTCAAAACCTTTTTTCGTGCATCTATAAAGGCCTACTGGACATGTCTGGTGCAAATTTGGTTGAAATCGATCGAATAGTTTTCTCTCTAGCTGTGTATACTTTATTAAAGTTGGAGATTAACTAATAAATATTATTATTATTATCTAGAGAGAAAGCTATTCGATCGATTTCGAACAAATTTGCACCAAACACGTCAATTAGGTCTTTATAGATGCACGTAAAAATGTTTTTAAAAATTTTGAAAAACAACCTACTTTATAGCCAAAAAAACCCCAAAAGTCAGTTATTATTATTATTAGCTAAACGAGAATTTTTAGAAAGATGCGGGTTTTTGTATATGGTAGGGCACATTAAAGGCTACAAATAAGCCAAATTTTTATCAAAATCGTTAGAGCAGTTTTTTTATAAAAATATAATAACTGATTTTTTGGGGTTTTTTTTGGCCAAAAGGGGGTTGTTTTTCAAAATTGTTCAAAACCCTTTTTCGTGCATCTATACAGGCGTACTGGACATGTCTGGTGCAAATTTGGTTGAAACCGATCGAATAGTTTTCTCTCTAGCTTTGTATACATACAGACATACATACAGACATACAAACAGACATACATACAGCCATACATACAGACATACAGACAGACGTTTTGTAAAAACCACTTTTTTGGACTCAGGGGGTCCCAAAACGGATATTTCCACAAAAATCTCAACATCGATTTTTTTTGCGATCACTATACTTTCTTTATACTATAGTATAGTGAGAAAGTAAAAAGTGGTTTTTACAAAATGTCTGTCTGCCCTACCATATGCAAAATCCCGTATCTTTCTAAAAATGATCGTTTAGCTAATAATAATAATAACTTATTTTTGGGGGTTTTTTTTCCATAAAGTAGGTTGTTTTTCAAAATTTTTAAAAACCTTTTTACGTACATCTATAAAGACCTAATTGACGTGTTTGGTGCAAATTTGTTAGAAATCGATCGAATAGTTTTCTCTCTAGATAATAATAATAATTTTTATTGGTTAATCTCCAACTTTATAAAATTATACGAAGCTAGAGAGAAAACTATTCGATCGATTTCTACCAAATTTGCACCAGACATGTCCAGTAGGCCTGTATAGATGCACGAAAAAGGGTTTTGAAAAGTTTTGAAAAACAACCCCCTTTTTGGCCAAAAAAACCCCAAAAAGTCAGTTATAATTTTTTTATAAAAAAACGGCTCTAACGATTTTGATAAAATTTGGCTTATTTGTAGCCTTTAATGTGTCGTGCCCTACCATATGCAAAAACCCGCATCTTTCTAAAAATTCTCGTTTATCTAATAATAATAATAGCTGATTTTTGGGGTTTTTTTGGCTATAAAGGGGTTGTTTTTCAAAAAATTTCAAAACCTTTTTACGTACATCTATAAAGACCTAATTGACGTGTTTGGTGCAAATTTGTTCGAAATCGATAAAATAGTTTTCTCTCTAGCTAATAATAATAATAATAATATTTATTAGTTAATCTCCAAATTTAATAAAAAAACTCTCCTTCCCCACCCTACAAGTCACAGTGAATCTGTTTAGTAATTTAAATATGTTTGTGAGAAAGTATGTGCCAGTTCATGGTACCGTTTATTATAGCTGCTGTGGTAAAATATACGAAATAATCTAATTTCAACATTTAACATTATTTACCATCATAGCTTTGGGTTACTATTAATCCTACAACTTTATTATAAAGAAAACATAACTTGATTATGTGCACCAAAGGTTCCAACGGGGTTGGCGTGCGGAGCTCGCAGGGTTCCCCTATATTTTGTATAATTTAGGTTATGTTTTATCGAATACGTACTTCAAAATATTTCTAAATTCGACGTTATTTTTTTAGTAAATTCTATAAAGTAAAAGCGTATTGTACGACAATTTGTATACATTTTCTTGTTGTATTTATGCATTGTTTTGAATATATAAATCAGAAAATGTTGAAATCTAACATCAATATCTATGTATTAAAATTTTAAAGAGCTTCGCATTTGTAATTTAGATTTTCTGACCGGAGCTGGCTCTTTCCATTCCAAGGTACTAAGCACTACAATCCAAACTATAGGAACTGACCCAGAAGGGGGCATGAATAAAATATATCTGCGGGAGATATACAGCCACACACTGGTTTGCTTAGATATAGTCTAGCGTACCAAAATAACTGAGATTCTTTGAGAAAATTATTTTACTATACATTGACATTCTTTTTTATCGGTAGTGTGTCCGTGTGTGTTCAAAATCTAAAATAAATCAATTCAGCTAACACGGTAATAAAATTAGATTTAATTTAGTCAAATTACATTAAATTTTTTTCATTTTTTCACAAGAGTCGGAGTGTGCGTATTGTGAAGTTTGTAGCCGAAGCTCAAGAAAGGGTTGAAACAACCCCTAAAACAATAAATATTAATTATTATACTTTCCTTAAAGCTAAAGAGCTGACGTTTTGATACATTTATTTCCTACAAGATTCAAAGAAAAATAAAACTATATTTGCATTTTGTCGCGTGCTGCTAAGGGGTGAAAATGTGATAACAACCCCTGAAACAATAAAATTTAATTGTTATATTTTCCTTAAAGTTAGTGATCTGAAACCCCTATGCAAAATTTTTGATTGTAATACTTTCCTTAAAGCTAGAGAATAATCCCTTAATAAATTAAGAAATTTAAAAAATAATAAACCACTGTGATGCATCCTAATTAAAAATAAATAAGACATATTAGAATTTAAAAGTAGGGAATATTTGATAAAATATCCTGTTTGGATATTTTTCAACGCGAGTCACCGCGGGGGTTGCGGAGCGAAGCGAGCAGGGGCGAAGTCCTCTAGTATACAATACTAATACTGTGGCTAGGTTTGTATTAATATAACTAGTCCGTCTACCACAACCAGTTTTTCTCAGAACGGATCTTTATACTATTCAATTTGATAGAGCTATTTAAAATCCTGCCCAGTATATATTAATATTATGATCAATGATATACAAATATTTTACAATACATTTTGGTGGCCAAACTTTGGTCACAAAAACTAATATATTTTATAATACTGAGATCGGTCTAATTAAAGGACTTTATTAAAGTATATAACAAATATTTTAGAAAAATAAAAACATATACCTATCTATCTATGTATGTATATGAAAAATCAGGTACAAAGTTACCTAACACCCCAACTTAGAAGTGTCACCCGGCGCAACATAGGCAATATGGATACACAAAACAACTCATAATGCTGGCACTTGAGCAAACCGCTACTAACCTAACTAAAAACATCAGTACCAGGTACACCTCTGTTTAACACGTTCACTGCTAAGGACGCACATGTGAGCTTGACACTGAACACTATGAGAAGCGGATTGTGGATCCGCACAGTGGATTGCACGCCAACCCCCGTATTGGGAGTATTTTCAATACACAGTGCATTGCGTACTTCGCACGCCAACCCCCGTATTGGGAATATTTCAATACACAATGCATTGCGTGCTTCGCACGCCAACCCCCATAGTGGGAGTATTTTCAATGCACATAGCATTTCAATTTTAAGCCTATGTGCTATGGACGCACAAGTGCGTCGGCTTTAAAATATTAGTGATTATTACGTAGAAAGGTTCAAAAATAAAAAATAAAATAATTTCTACTCATTTAGGCTATAAATATAAAAAATAAAAGGTCAGCTCCTAGCATAGGAAATACGAAATTGCGTAGCAGTGAACGTGTTAAGGGTGAGGGCTGAGGTAAACATCCACTAGTTTTGTTTGAAGGATGAGTCACATTAGGAAGCGGTGTGGGTAAATGGTTTTTTTTTCTCCACTTACGCCCTTTCCCCACCCCCACCCCCCAGCCCATTGCGCCAGGGCGAGGCCAGGTGCCAGGATTCACGC
>JAGFPH010010801.1:12108-25758 GCA_018207615.1 Philaenus spumarius
CATTATGTTTTGCTAATAATAGTTTTCGAATTATTAAATAATATATTCCAGACTTTTGGCCAGCCCTGAATACAGTATACAGGGTGATGCAGAACTACACGGCAATGTCTCGGTAGCTCATTCTATAAGAAAAAAGTTCCACATAAACATAGGCCCTAAAACGTTTCGGTTCCCAGATATCCGACATTTGGTTTTTTATCTAGAGAAATATTTGGCTGATTGATTTCAAACTTGGCATGAAGTTAATAATATATCTAAAAAAAAAGAAGCGATTATATCCAATCATGCGTACGGCTGGATGAAAATGTCAAACCTAAATTACTCAAAAACCGTCAGACACCTTTTGTGTCTTTCGATTATCTATCGGATGGTGTAAGTGTCAAAACAATAAGATTAACATAGTTAAGTTATGTGTAATAATTGGTTTGTTCAACCCGGCATCCTATACCAACACAGTAATCACAGCAATATTGTGGTTACGTATGCTGTTATTATCTTTAACTTAAGCTGTTATACCATTATGTATATTGTAATAAGTAAACCCATCTAATTGCGGACAATTTCGGGTTAAAATTGAGTAACTATCACTGTACTATAAATATAATATAAATATATATTCACTTTTTCACTTTGTTCAGTGGGTTTACATTTAAAATATGTGCATAATTTGTCTGTGAGATTAAATTACTAAATCACGATTTCTCCAAAACTACCGAACAGATGGAATGAAATTTGGTATGTAGCTTCCTCAATTGCCATAGGCGCTTGCTAAGAAAGGGTTTAAAAAATTTCGTAATTTTAGGGGGGGGTTTGGGGGAATCAAAGTTATGAAATCACGATTTCTTCAAAACTACCGAACGGATTGGAATGAAATTTGGTATGTAGCTTCCTCTAGGGCCATAGGTGCTCACTAAGAACGGGTATGAAAAATTTCGCAATTTTAGGAGGAGTTTGGAGGGGATTAAAGTTACTGAAATCATAATTTCAGATCTTTTATTATTATGACAATATAGTGCTTTTATTATTTAAGATCTATATATATAAAAGCCAAATACCACTCAATGATTGAACACTTAAAAAGAATACAATTACGTTAAAAAGACTGAAAATACCAACCACCACGGGCAACGCCGTACGGGTCAGCTAGTTATGTATAGTTGTCAATGGATAGTGTATCAACCGGTCTTATCACTATTGCTTTCTTAATGCAATTTTCTAAAAATAAAAAAAACAGAACACAAAAATACGTTTAGTGATCAAACATGTTTCAACGAAAAATTCGTCATCTTCGCTGGTATTTAAGCTACAACTAAATTATAACTGACGAAGTCAAATATTAATCATACGAGTCGAACATATTTTAAATTTCATTCGTTTATTTAGATATTTAATTAAAACTTGTGTTAAACCTTGAGTTTTTTTTTATATATTTTTGTTTATAGTTTCATTTATTCGTCCATGGCATTCTTTAGGTGATATACTAATTTAAAAAAAATCAACAACATAACTATGGCGTTTTTCCGGTACCTTTTTATACTACAAACATTTCTGTGGCCAGAGGTTATAGTTTGAGATAACACTAATGACATTTTAGTCCAAGACGGGACAAGGAGTCGCCACACACTGTTTGAGATTGACTTTATAATTATTTCCAAGAAAAGTGGATTGAAAGAGTTGGTCCACATCATTGTTCTACCTGGATTTGACACATGTGATTTCTTATTGTGAAGATGAACAAAAGAAAAGGTTCACAAGGAATCTGTAGACACCCCAAGATTTAGAGTTCGAGACAAGACATGTTCTTAGTTTTCTTAGACAGTTAGTAAAGTTTCTTTGAAAATCGGTTGAAAATGTTGATAAAATATTAAAGAAACGCATCACCAATACAGGTGCATATGTTGAAACCTGATTTGATTAAACCTATGGTATTCTGGTATTCACCCTTCTTTAAAGTGTGTACATTGGTTTGTTTTCAAAACCATACGATTGTTTGAATTTCTTGAAATCAAAATATGTAGTAACTTTGAATTGAGTTTATTCAATTTAGGTTATGTTATTACTAATTTTGTGTAATATTTCATATCATGACTAATAGGTGTTGGTGTGTCGTTCTGTTAAGATATGAGGGAAGACAGGCATAGCTGCTAAGGAAACGACACACTCACGGCCTAAAGTGAAGTGTGTAATATCATCCACCTATAGTGTCCACTTTAAAGCTAACCTATTTAAACACTGGAAGAAGAGTTGGTAGCAGTACTAAATAAAAAAGTAAATTTGTGCGGTCGTGGGATCTCCGTCAGGAACGAAGTTCATCAAGCCTTTTCTTCAATTCTTTTACCAGCCTTAACGGCAACATACAAACATAATTTTAATCTTTCAATTGCCGTTTATTATTACTTTCTTTTTTATACAAAAATTTACTGTTTCCATACGTTTAATTTGTTATAATAAAGGTGTAGAATTAATTATAACATCAAATTTAAGATGGTAAACACAGTTAAATGTCCATTCATTGTAAATTAATTCAATAAACATAAAATGTTGGTTCATCAGTCTAGGCCTAACCTAAAATTATTGTATGTACGTTGCCGTTAAGGCAGATAAAATAAATTAAATGTACACAAAATAGTTTTACGTTAGGCCTAGACTGATGAACCAACATTTTATGTTTATTGAATGTATTTCAGCGCTTGACGATAATATCTGAACTACGTGGCCGGAAGATACGATCGTCTCTTAATTTAAATTGATGAACCAAAATACGTGTTTCTTGAATGTATTTACATTCATTGCCACAGCAACCAATTTTGATAACGCTTTCTCGTTACTCGTATTTCATATTTGTCATTGCCCTAGCAACCAATTAATAACACTTTTTTTCGTTAACTCTTCGTTAACACTCGTTCTATTTGTTAACTCCTACCGCAACCAGCGTTAAGGAACTTCGTTCCAAAAATAAACTCCGACAAATTAAGGACACTGTTCGGCCTTAGATATCTTCAAACAACCGACGTTATCGAGAGGAAGTGGTGGTTTCTCTTCTACGCATTGGCCATTCGGATGTCGTTTTGTGCTAAATAAATATATATTTTATTTGTGACTGGGACCCTTGCGTGCTACGCATGCCATCCCCGTTGGGATTTTCTACACACATATGTTTTCTTTATAATAAATGTGTATCATTAATAATAACCTCAAAACTAAATACTATAGTAAATAATGTTAAATGTTCAAATCAAGATATTTCGAATATTTTATAACAGCAGTTATAATCAACTCCTATAAAAGTGAGTGTACGTCCGTATACGATTGTAGCCATCATCATTAATACTTAAACAAAACCCAGCGTAGATTATACTTTGGGTTATGGTTATAACTTCAATCATTACAAGTTCTTGTGAAGTTGTTTTTTTTTTTTAATATGAGTTGTAGAACGAATGTTTGCTATAATACGTTATAAGATTGCTTTGAGGTTACAAACTGTACACAAATGCAACCTTGTATCATCAATACATTCGTTTATTCAAATTTAAAGAAAATATTCCTTTAACTTCGGAAACGTTCGGACATCTTCGCATAATATATTACATATTCGATTATTAATTTCTTTACCATAATAATAATATCTTCTAAATCATTTAATCTATCAAAATGAAATAAAAAGTAATTAAAAGATAATATTTGTATCTTTCTTTAAATATATAATAACGTATATATACAAAAGTTTAACAAATAGGCCTACAGTTTTATAATCCTAATAATTGTACTTATTTACCGAGTTAAAAATCCCCGTCAGCATAATTAGGTAATTCAAAATAAATTGTTTTGTTTTTAAATAGTATTTTTTTAAACGATGTATTTCTGATGTGTATCTAATTGATCTGCCTATGATTTTTCACAGTGCTTACTAGTAAAGGTTATAAGAACCAGTGAGGCTTAGGTTTACACTTTAATAAAAACCTAACCTAAAAGTTAGAAATACAAATAATTGCTTCAAAGTTTTAAATCAGCTGTCAATGGAATTATTAGAGCAAACAGCTGATTACTGTAGCAACAATAAACATATTTATTTATTATTAGTATAGAGCTCTCATTGCCATAAAATACTTAGTACAGTTTGTGTTGTTTTTACGTCTAACAATGGCGTTGTTTTTCTAAAAGTATATAAAAACACGCGTGTCATTTAAAAGTATAAAAATGGAACTTTGTGTCCCAATTTCAAAGCAATCGGTGAAGAACTTTCGGAAATTTTCCATTTTGACAAATGAACATTCAAATTTGTATTTATAAACATAAATGCCATGTTAATGTTTATAACTTTTTTATGTAGTTTGAGTTAGAGCTTTATTCTCTGTTATCTAACAGTGTCCCTTACAGCCCTGTAACCAGTTGTTATTCTTATTTTTTTACAAATTTGATGTAAATTAAATGTTTAACTTTTGTACCTGTGTGCGATCGTATATATCTCAATTTCCATGATATACTGACCACTCAGGGTTTTCACCTTAACACTCTAAGCGGCAGAAGGCACTATAATGTCGTTTCAGCAAGTAGAGTCGGCACAACGGTAAGGTCTGATTGATTTGATCATTTCACCCACTAAAAATTATCAAATCTCAATAAAACTAATACAATTGTAAAGAAAATATTTCAAACTTTAATTTTTATATTTAACATTTCTTTCTAAATCGTATATTTACATTTGTAATCATCGTTTTAAAATTGTAGATTTCTGTAAACCGATTCCCGCTCGTGAATCACACAGCAATTATACTCAACTTTCCCACGTTTCTAAAGCTAAATGGCGCTCAACAGAAATATTTTGATCAATAATATGAAGATAAAATTGGATTCGTCAAGATTTTATCTTTCCAAAACTGCCTTCCAATCAGATGTCACTCTTATACTTTTTTAAATGACAAAGCTTTCTGTAAACACTTGCAATTGGACAGTTTTAAACCAATGAAACAGCACATTTTTCAACCGAGATAACGCCTACAATTCGATATCTCTATAGATATCTTTATACCATTTTGTAGAGAAAACTTCGATCTTTCGTTCGGTGTAAAGCAAACTAGATTTGACCGATGTTATTCAAACACCAGCGGAAAGTTCATAGTTTTCGTGAATTCAAACGGTCGCATTAGATCGCTAAGCAAGTCCATTTCCCACGCTAAATTCCCAACGGTCATTTCGTTTCCTTTATCCTCGCGACGTTTCATTCAATTGATCTCATTTTGTGATTCAAGTTAAGCTTAGTCAAATACTTTTATGAAACAATAATTTACATGTATACAGTTCAATTCTTTGATTTATTCTCGACACTATCTTATAATAATATTTCATTTTTGGGCAAAGGATATATTCCTAAATTACTTTTCAAACTAGGCCTAGTTTTGTTGGGAGTCTTGTAGTAGGTACATAAAAAATGGTGTTTTCAAAATAAGAAATTTGAAGTTGATAAATATTTTTATACAATTCTATTTAGAACTAAATTACGAGACTTTTTTACACTAGTGAAAAAATTACAAAAAATATTTACTATTTTTTATGTAGGCCTAAAGTTCAATTTATTTATTTCGTTACTGAATTTTTTTTACTTGCTGAGCTAATAACTTCACATCAATACATTTTTTAGTTGCATATATGAATTTCTTTGACCTTTTTCTATAAAAATAAACGGTATCAGTTAACTGACACAAACTTTCTCCCAACTTACTGTAGTCAAAATAATATTGTTTTTAATCATTTTATTTACTACTTTTTAGAACAAAACAAAAAAATAATATTCTACCTACGTCAATAGTATAAAAAAGTTATTGTCCCAGGCGGGATTCGATCGCGCGACCTTTGAATTACTGGCCGTCCTCGCTACCGTTGTGCTACCCCGTGCGGCCGTCGCCGTGATGCTAGATTGACAACATAAACTTGTTTATTTTTTAACATTTCCCCATAATTATGAAACGCCGAAGTTTTGATAAAAGCGGGTGGTGTCATTTTGTTTGGCATCTTAAGCACTATAAATACTGAAAATTTGATCAAAATCGTTAGAGCCGTTTTTGAGAAATTTGCATTTTTGTCGTTTTTTATTGGTTTTTTGGGGTAAATTACCCTTAAAAATTAAAAATTCCAAAAAATGAAAAAAACGCCTGGAGATATTAGGGTTTAGTACCTACATACCAAATTTCATGAAAATCGGAACAATAGTGTCCCCTCTGGTCGTGTATACATACTGACACACTGACAGACAGACACCACGTTAAAAACCATTTTTTGGGTTCAGGGAGCACCAAAACAAAAAATTCCACTAAAAATATTTTTGGGTTCAGGGAGCACCAACACAGATAATTGCACTAAACAATTTTGGGGGGTTCTGGGAGCACCAAAACAGATAATTCAACTGAAAATTCAAATTCGAACATTTTTACGAAAACAATACTTTCTCCATATACTACGTATAGGGTGGAGGAAGTAAAAATTTATGGAACACTTTTGGATTGGGATAAAATTACTATGTTTGACGATTTTTTGAAAGTATGCTTGCAAACTCCGAAATCCAAAAACAATTAACATTGCCGCTTAGAGGGTTAAAAAAGTATAACTGAAGAAAACGGAAAGAAAGAAGAAATCAAATGAGAAATGAGATAAAACGAAAAAATCTAATCAGCTGTTTGTATGATGTTTTACCATTTTAATGGTGACAAGTAAATCAGAACCAGTTGTTACTAGTCTCCCCGTGTTAAAGAAGCTTTAGTTTTAGGTAAATAGATAAAAAGGTCTGTTAAATATTTAAGTTTATTTCATTGTGTTTCAGCAGCATCCCGCGTCAGATACGACATCACCAACGGCAACATTGGCGAGGTGTTTGCCGTGAAACCTTGGACTGGAGAAATATACCTGACCGCCGCACTGGACTATGAGACCAAACAAGAAGTAAGCTTACAAGTTCATATTCTGTATTATTTTGTAAGATCTTTTTCTGTGCGATCTGAAGATGGGTACAAAGGTTACCCGAAACCGCGGTAATAACCAAGTGATTTTAGGCTTGGATACAATACAAAATAATTCGATCACGCAGCTGAACCGCTGACGTGAATTGAGCAAATTTCCAAAATAATGTTTATAGACCTATGTTTTAACAACAATTTGGGAAATAGGTCTATTCACGACGGTGCTGAATAACTGCAAAATGGTTAGCACGCCATTCCGCATATTAGGATTATCTTCAATACACAATCCATTGCGTGCTTCACAAGCCATTCCGTATTTTGGAAGTATCTTCAATACAGAAAGCATTGCGTGCTTCGCATGCCATTCCGAATATTGGGAATATCTTCAATACAAATTTACTTCGCACGCCAACCCCACTGTAGAATCCACCACATGGCTTTGTACCGGGTACTTTCACGTTTTGATCGAATTTGGGGGAACCAAGTGAGCTATAAGGTCGCGTAAAAAAACAAAATGTGCAAAATAACATTCTACATATATATTTGTAGAAAAACTCAAAAACAAATTTATTCTCGTAGGAAAATGTTTAAAAAATAGTTACTTCTAGTCAAAAAACGTTTGTTGGATTTTTTTGCTAACGAACTCGTCCGAGCGACGTAGACAACCAACATGTGTACCAAATTTGAACCAAATCGGACTTAAAATGCGGCCGCTGAAGTGCGAACACATATATACATTTATATGTACACATGGATACATATATAAATATGATTTTTAATGACACCCCAAAACGTGTTCTGGGGACCATGATTGGTGCTCATTTGCTACTCCCGACCTTGGGTCTTACCATAAGGGCCACTACAATATCTCATTTTTCCTATGGAAATTAGCTAAAAAGCAGGTATTGTATCTAGTTAATTAATTGGTAACAGGACACTGTCTAATAAACCCTATCACAATAGATCGTGGAGTATGCCTACTTGGGAACCACGTTAAAAACACCCCAGACTCGCGATATCTCAGCAGTGGCGAATCGTAGGAAACAAAAAACAATTGTTGTAGAGAATTGGTTGATCTACGACTGTGATGTATTGGGGGTGCCTTTGTACTCCCAAACATCAACTGAAATAAATCAGGTTTTAAATAAAATACTAACACCTTAGTACTGTAAACTCATGGTCTGCTCTGGACGTTCGCTGGGAACAGAAAAGCGTTGTATCTGGTAGTTTTTAGTGGATGCTTGGTATAGGGGTGGGAGAGAAATCGACCAATCAAATTTATTTTTTATATCGTATCATAATCACGCCACATCTGACGTCACTTCACAACGTACATTTATGTACAGACAGGTTCTGCAACTTATAAAATACTTTCCATTTCAAACTTGTCTCACAGTCAATTTATTGAATTAAATACATTTCAACAACTTTTGTAGGACCTATTTTTACAAACACCGTGTACAAGAAAACGATATTTTCACATTTTATCTTCAATACAATTTTTACTTTTGTGGGGACTTTTGATATTTTATTTGCATGCATTGTATTTAGGACCTATACAAATTTTCAGCTTTATGCGAATTTTTGCAAAATTAAATGTCTATTTTGACAGGACTATTGAGTTAGAACCAGTTAATGTGATTGAAGTGTGCTATTTCAGGTTTCTTTAAAATTTTAAGTTAGTGACCAAATATCTGAAAAGTTCACCCACATATCTCGTTCAGCAATATAACACGAGATAGTCACAATTGCACGTTTAATATTACCGCTTCAAAAACATAAAATCTGATGCATATCAATGTTTGTTAGTACTAAAATTTAATTCAATTGTTTATTGTGATTGTTCACTTCATACGTTGGAAAAATCTTGTGTGAAATTTTGGCACAAATATGTCATTTTTGCTCTTGAAACATCACCGCTCTCCGACGCGCGTCAATTGTCGAAATTCTCTTTCGGAGCAAAAATTTCACTATTTTTAGCCCACCAAAGCTACTGTATATAATACTTAGGGGAATTTAATTCTTGCAAAAATCTGGCTTGTAATTAGTTTTACCTAACTGCACACTTCAAACTGTTGAGTAATGAGATAAATTAAACAAAAAGAAAGAAGTAGCGGAACTGCCGACAGAAGTAAAAACTGTCATGAATATAGACAATCTTGTTTATGTTAGTTTAAATTGTTTTAGATTTCAATTTTAAATTGTACAAGATAAAAATAACACAGCTTACAAAATGAGGAAGCGCATTGTCCATTTCAGTACAAAGTAAACTATTTCAACACAATTTACAAAAATGAGGAAGCATTCCATTTGAGAGGTTTTACCAAGTAAACTATTTTAACAAACCTTACAAAAATGAGGAAGCACAATGTCCATTTCAGATGTATCATCAAGTAAAATATATACTCTGCTATATACACTATATACAGTAGAGCGTGGCGGTAAAATCCGATTCACCGCCCGCAAAATATTTTGGACTTGGTGCGCCTATAGAAGTTTTCTCTTCAAAAATATTGATGTAATAGGCCACATCGTTACGATTACATACGATACCACACAAATTTATTATTCTACCTGTTTCAAAACTTAATTAAAATTTTCTCCTTACAAGATTTCCTGTTAAACCTTGTTGAGCACCTTAAAGCCCTTTGCCCGCATACCACAGAATGACACGCTCCCACGGCAACCAAATGTTTATAAAGTTTAAATGACTTATTATAACATTATTATAAAAGCGGTAAACAACAAGTGGTATCGAAAACCGTGTCATAATATCCCCCAATAATAAACACCTTAGGAATATCACATATTATCATAGATATGTTGATGACATCATTGTCTTATATCAGGGCACGTTAAGACAAATCCAGAATGTTTACACATATTTGAACAGTATACACACATCTTTGAAATTCACCTCTGAAATAGAAACTAACTAGAGGCTTGTAGGGGTAATAGCCCCTATATATAGGCTATATTTCTAGGAACAAAACCTCTTCGTGATGGCCTACCTTTGCGAAGTGGTCTGCCAGCGTTATTCATTACAGTAAAAAAGTACAGTTGAAATAATTTGATAATGTGTTTAATCATATAGCCTAAGCTTTGATTTTAATTCTCACTTTGAAATAAAAACACAGCTACAATAACAAAACACATCACAAAACTGCACATTCAGGTGTTATTATGATAACTGAATTTTCTAATTTATATACAATCACCTGTTTTTAACACTAAAATCACTTGATTTACACCTATATATTCCCATGCTATTTAAATGGGCATTATTATATATACAATCACCTGTTTTTAGCACTGAAATCACCTGATTTACACCTACATATTCCCAAGCTATTTAAATGGTAATTATTTTATTTTAACAAATTTTCGTGACACAATTAACAAAAATGAATATTTTCCCCCAAAACTTCATGCCCAGACCTCTAAAATGAGACCTCTCCCAGCTGTCTACGGCCTACCGTTCGCTCACAATTTCATTTGCAAATTTGGGCTTACGGAATTAGATATATAGATAACAGCATCAATTACTTAGTTCTCACAATAACCAAATTAGATGGAAGACACCTTTTCAAAATATACAGGAAACCGACTCACACTGATCGTACAATCCACGCCTCATCCGATCATCCAATTTCACATAAAATGGCAGCGTACAACAATTTCATCCATAGATTAAGAAATATTCCCATGACGGAAGCAGACTTTCAAGAGGAACTCAAAACGATTGAGTGCATTGCCACCAATAATGGTTACAACGTTTCAATTGTAGATAGATTGCTCAAAAAACAAAACAGGAAACACAAAGTAAAAGAATTGTCACAAAGAAAGAAAGACAAATTTATGGTGTTTAACTATTACAAGCCGCTTGAACACACGCTTGGAAATATCCTCAACAGACATGGCTACAAGGTCGCTTATAAAACAAAAAATAATTTGAAAGGTTACTTAAGTAGTACAAACAAATTAAAATACATTTTTGAAGGCTCGGGTGTATATCAGTTATCATGTCGCGATTGTCCAAATATATATATAGGGCAAACAGGAAGACATTTTAAGAAAACATTTAAAGAACACCTTCCATCGGCCAAACAAAGTGCGAACCTCACGAAAACCGAGTCGAAATTTGCCGAACATATCATCCAGAATGACCATGGTTACTCCAGCATAGACGGTACCCTCGAAATATTACATCATTGTAAAAAGGGAAAGTTGATGAACGCGTTGGAACAGTTCGAAATTTACAAGAACTATAAAATATATA
Organism: Philaenus spumarius; assembly: GCA_018207615.1. Taxonomy (NCBI): domain Eukaryota; kingdom Metazoa; phylum Arthropoda; class Insecta; order Hemiptera; family Aphrophoridae; genus Philaenus; species Philaenus spumarius. The sequence continues at coordinate 23,338 of JAGFPH010010801.1, forward strand.
GTAGCAAACTGTTAAATGAAAAACTAAATTTTGAATCTAACGCGTTATACGACACCCTATTGACGCATGTTGATAACGCATCATCCCTTCCAGGCGATTAACTTGAACTTAATTACCATCAATGCGTACCGGGACAGCGTCGTATGTAGTCGCTCACCACGAGTTTAAGCAATACAGGCGTGTAAGTGTGTTTTATTTATTACTAGGGGATCTGCCCCTGAACGCTTCGCTCGCAGTTGGAAAATTCGCTAAAGAATCTCGTTAATCTTTGGCTCGTTTGTACATAGGTTTGTAAAATTATGAAACCAGGCTTAAATATATTAACAGTAATTACAAGATTAATTATAACATCAAATACATGCTTTAGAAACGCGAGAGGCTTTCATTATATTTTAGTCCTAGTTCTACTATCTTCTGTCAACTAAAGTTTTAAAACCAGGCCTAAATATAGTAAAAATTATTGCAGGATTAACATAACCTCAATACTATGTTTCAGAAATGAGCCAGGCCTATATTACAAAATTGACTATTACAATTTATCCATCTTTGCCAAGTTTACCTTTTTTTGACAAAATAAATTGTTAAATCAGGCCCAATTTATTATAATTCCAACATGCTAAAACAGTATAAATTAGCTTGTTTTTTGACAGTAGTTAAAAACTATCCAATGAACAGCTGATTTTGGATAATACTCAATCTCAGTTCTATTCCACTCTATTTCCAACGTGCTAAAGAAGTATAAATTGGCTTGTTTATAAACAGCTGTTTTGATCGCTTTATTTACTATTTCGTTGTTATTTTTTAACCAACATGGTAACCAATAAGACACTATGTTAAAATTTTTCAACTTTAAAATTAGATTTTCTAAAAAAAATTCGTTTTTACACGAAATACAACTATATGGGTGTACTTAAAAATCAAAACTACACCTAAATACAAAATTTCTTTGAATTCGTTAGAGCCGTTTTCGAGATCAGCGACAGATACAAAGATAGATACAAGAATTGCTCATTTAAAGTAATTGGATGTAATCGTTGTGTTAGTAATGTGTAAGTGTTTGTGTAAGTGACGAAGGGATACCTGATAAACTTGAAAATGGCTGAACAGCCGAAACGGCCGTCGTTTAGCGACGAAAAGGAATATTGAAGACGGTAAGTCCTAAATCTAATAATTATAAATCAATATTCGAAATGGCGACTAACAATTATTACAACTGACTCGAATTTACAGTGATCGTGTTGTTGTTTATTAGCGTATAACTGGTTACACACGCCTTCAATCACGTGAATGCAACCATGCCTACTTACTTGACGTGTAACAGGTGGTTTGGATTTGCAAGGGCAGTTCGAGTAAATAATATTTCTAGTCCATAACTTTTATGTTGCCGTTTACTAGCTACATTGCTGTTGTAAAACTATTGAGGCTGTGGACACATGTTACAGAAGATACGACGAGCCTTTTAAGTATGTTAACTTTATGTATGGCTGACGACTTGCATGGCAAAAGTAGCCTATAGTTACGAATGTTAGGTTGTGTGACTTTGATTTTTTAAAAGGTGTTTTACGTTTGTTTCTATCCTAGTAGTATCATTGGCTTTTGTATAAAACACTGACGACATTATATACCGTAAATGAAATCAGAAATAATGTTTAAAAATAAATATTGCAAAACAAAAACTATTTCTATATTGCAAAACATTTTCTATTTTTGAAAGACTCTGCGCACTGATATTCCGGCGTAGGTTTACTATTCGACCCTAGGCTAATATATTTGCACACAACTGTTGTTATTTTACATTCTACTGTTAAATGTTGAATACAGGTAAAAATACTGTAACTAATTACTATAATTTAAAACCTTTAGGCTATATATATATATTTTTTTTTATTTATTTATTATTCTTGCATTTCTGTTGCCATAGATTAGCCTAAGGTAGAAATAGTAAACTTGCGCCGATTTTCTATTAAATCTACAAGAACTTTCAAATTGAGTTTCCTTTCTTTTTTTAGGTTAAATGGAAAAATCGGAAACCTTATTTAGTCTAGTAAAATTTTGTACAGGTCTTGATAAACCAACAAAGGGATTTAAATAAAAACACATAATTCTTCACCACTGTTATCTGAGTGTACAACAGTATAATAATACAAAATAAACATGCACATAGATGTAAATATTTTCAATCTACAGTTTTTAGGATTTTTTATTTTGTTTACGTGAAACGAAATGTTCACCCTAAATTGATGTGGTGGTTTTGGGGAGGTATCAGAACTTTTTTATGTGTAAACTCAAAACTTTCTAATGTAACACCCTAATGTTTTGACTAATTTTATTGGCTATAAATCTCACGTCAAATACGTCCAACAAAATATATAAAATTAGTGGACGTCGCAATGCTTCGCTATTGCTTGGTTTATTTTTTTT
>JAGFPH010010801.1:26158-37914 GCA_018207615.1 Philaenus spumarius
CATTGCCAAAGGGTTCACAAAGGAAACCAGGGATGAAGAAGCGCGTATGAATAAAAATAAAATAAAATTTGATATAAGGGGGAGTAGTTACAACGTCGTTAACCGTAATCCAAAAATAAGTTGTAGTCGAAGCATAGTCCAAACAAAAACTTCACTAAAGCACTGTTACACCACGCGAAATAGTCCAATTAATAATAGTATCAAACAAATGTTCAGAAATTATGCAAATCATTCAAACACTGAGTATAATGAGATGCGTAAAAACCATAGCGATTTAGGCCGAAGGAACAAGTCAACTAAAACTCGTTTTAAAAGCAACACGGATTCTATAAGAAATTATAACGGTAAAAAGGGTGCGTTTGTTAGAAAGCATACGAAGATAAAAGCAAGTGTAGGCCTAATCTCGGAGACAGAGTGTCTAGCAAAAATGGAAAGGGAAAGTAATACGAGACCGTACCAAGGCCGAGGTCGAGCGACTACGCAAACACAGCTGATAGGATGTAAACAGATCAAGCTAGGCGATTCAAAATGTCATGCTACGATACTTAATACAAGGGAAGAGGGGATTTTACAGGAGTTAATTGAGAAATATAAGTCGATATTTTCAGAACGGCCTGGCTTATCAAAATTATATGAACATGAATTAAAGTTGGAAAAAACTGAAACTTTTGTAAATAGAAACTACCCCATCCCAATGAATTATAGAAAAAAAGTTAGGGAGGAACTGGACCAGATGCTGGAAAACAATATTATAGAGCGATCTAGGACACCTTATATAAACCCAATGGTGACTGTTGTGAAGCCGGACGGATCGATACGATTGTGTATGGATGCCAGGAAACTAAACAAAATTATAACTCCAGATTTTGAAAGTGCACCGCCTATAGATGATATCTTAAGGAAAGGACGGCGGAAAAAATACATAAGTAAAATTGATTTAACTTCGAGTTTCTGGCAAATACCGCTCAAACCAGAATCAAGAAAATACACAGGATTTTTGTTTGATAACAAAGTTTATAATTTTAAAGTGGTACCGTACGGCCTTCAGAACTCTTTATCTGCCTTGATAAGAACTGTAGATATTACGTTAGGTAAGGAAATAGAAGAGTTTACGTTAAATTATGTCGACGATTTGCTATGTTTGTCTGAGACGTTCGAAGAACATATACAGCATCTAGAACAAATATTTCAGAAATTCAAGGAAGGAGGTTTAACCATAAATCCTAAGAAGACAGTTTTCTGTCAGGAAGTAGTAAAGTTTTTGGGTTTTATATTCACACCAGAAGGAGTTAGCACTGATCCGGAAAAATTAACAACCATAAGAGATTTTCCAGAACCACGTACGGTAAAACAGCTACAATCGTTTCTGGGGTTTGTTAATTATTATTCGAGATTCACAGAAAAATATGCAGGAGCAACAAGACCACTGTATAAGTTGTTAAGAAAGGGACAAAAATGGATATGGGACGACGAAATGAAAAAAGCGTTTCAAGATGTTAAGAGGTTGTTTATAGAAGCGGTGGTTATAGCACATCCGGAAGAAGGAAGGGAGACCTATCTGCAGACAGACGCAAGCACAGGTGCTATAGCTTGTCAATTATATCAGCTAGACAGGAATGGTGCAAAACAAATAATAGGTTTTGTAAGCCGAACGTTAAAACTGTACGAGAAACATTATACAATCTGCGAGTTGGAGTTGTTGGCGATTGTGTATGGCTTGCAGAAGTTTCGTCCGTTAGTAATAGGAGCTCCGCTAAATATAATTACCGATAATATGGCACTGAAATTTCTAACATCATGTAAGTTCCAAAACAGCAGAATGAGGAGATGGATACTCGGTATACAAGAGTATAACCCAAATGTGCAACACTGTACAGGAAAGGAAAATGTACCATGCGATGTGGCAAGTAGGATGTATGGGAACTGTACGGGAGTGGAAGATAAATGCAAATTAAAAATACAAGAAATAAGGATAAAGCCAAATTTAAGAGAGTTATTTGTAAATTTTAGAGACTACCAAATTAGAAATTTAGAATGCCGTGAGAAAATAAATAATATAGAAAATTATCCAAATTTTATAATAAGAGACAATGTGTTATGTTCCACAATAAACAATAAAACAAGAATAATAGTACCAGAGGAAGTAATAGAAAGGTTTGTGCAGGGTATACATGAGACATATGGGCATATAGGCCGAAACAAAATTTTCAATATGATAAAAAGAAAATGGTATATAAAAAACATGCTAGCAAAGATTTTAGAAGTCATAAAACGCTGCGATATCTGCGAAAGAGCAAAATAGGTTATATGTAGGTCCATATAGAATTGTTGAAAGGAGGGGAAGAAAAACATATGTAATTGCAGACATACGGACAGGAAGAATAAAAGGGAAATATGATGTACGCGACCTAAGGCCGTATATACAATAATAGAAAGAGTTGTAAATAGAAATCATTGTCAGATGTAAATAGTAGTTTAGGAATAGTTTCAGTTGTAAATATACAGAGTACAGTAGTGCATTGAATTTATTAGAACGATAAACGAGGCTATGAGAAAGGCATAGGCCTAACACAAAGTTCATTGATAAAGTGTAGCAGTGAAAGGACGGAAATGGAATGGGGAAGCAAATTGGCTGAAATCAAACACAGCTGATTGAGTCGAAGGGTCGTTGTACTTAGGCCTATAGCAATGAATGGAGGTAATGCAACCAAGGTCGGTTATCAGCTGTGACGAAAATAAACAATGTAAAGGTATTTTGTAAATGACAGATGTAGAGTGAGATACAGGGTGACCTGAAAGGAATGGGCACTGAAACAAATTTATGAATGATTGTTGTTATGTAAAGAAGCAACAGTTAAAACGTCTAATGACATCTTAAGACAAAGGAAAGGTGGTTGCTATTCGGAGTAAGCGAGTTTAGGGGCTTACGCGTTGTTTGCAAGAAGCAAACGTGAAAAACGAAGGTAGAGGAGTGTTGTATGTTAGGAGGCAACAATTTTGCGGATGAGCTGAAAAAAGAGTAGGCAATAAGTTATTAAAATTTTCTAAAGAACCAAGTAAAGGTGAAGAAAATTGGAAAGTAAGCGGATGTACTGAAGAAATAGTAGTAAGAGAAATTGAAAAAGTAAAAGGGTAAATAAAGTTTGGTCTGACCAGCCAAAGAAGGAAGTAAGAAAGCAATGGAGAGATAAAAGGAATATTCGTAGGCTAATGAAGGTAAAAATAAAATAAAATTGTTAAAGTAAAATAATACGTGAAAAATAATGATGATCAAAGTTAGTAGTATATGTTAGGTTAGTCAACCCAGTATATTTTGATATAATTGTAAATATAGGGTAACCAGGCAAGTGTTTTAAGTCCCCAAAAGACAAAAATTGACAATATAAAACAAAAAGTGTGATTAATGTATTTCAGTGGACGATTACTCCAAAAAAGGAGAAGATGTTATTATAAAATGTATGTTTTCAGTGGACGAACTCTCAAAGCGAGAAACCAAGGGTAATAAAAAATTGTAATTGTAATAAAATGTATATAAGTTTACAGGAAATCGATACTTCCAAATGAAGTAAGTTAGAAATATTGAAATGTATGTGAAATATGAAAATTGATGTGTAGATAAAAATATGTAAAATTTCAGGAAGACTTCGAGATAAATGTAATTAAAATGAATTTATGGTATGTTAGAGTAAGTAAACTATGTACAGGTAGAACCAAAAAAGATAAGAGGGTAAGGAAAAAAGAGTTTTGATTCCTTATTCTTTCTGTGAGAATAACTCATCTTTAAGAGCGGGAGTTTGCAACGGATAAACCTTATGCAATGCGTGAAAAATTGAGTTTTGTTGTAAAACTGCAAAAATCAAGATTTCATAGCAGGAGTTGAGGTACACCCTATACTTAACTAGATTAGAATACGACAAGTCCCGGCCAACTGTACTGTGTCAACAGAGATGGACTTTTGTCCAGGAACTTGTTCCAAGTTGCCTGAAAGACTTAGAAAAATTAGTTATTTGTATACAGGAATAAGGTGTTAAATAAAAGTATAAAATTGATGAATTTTATGGGTAAATGTGAAACACGGGAGGTGGAAACATTGTTCATGGAAGTCACAATTTTGTAAAATAAAAAATGTTAAAGTTATAAAGAGTTAAAGTTATAGGAAATTCTCAAATTTCATCAAAATTAAATGAAAAAGATATTTTTGAAAAGCGTAAGAAAAATTGTATAAAAAATGTTAAATAACAAATTAAGGAATTTTTGGTATTTTAAAAGTTAGAGATAATTGTTAAAATTTGAAGGTGAAAAAGCACCATAAAAAATGAAAAAGGGAAAATGAAAAAGTAAACAAGTTGTAAAGAAGTAAAAGTTTTATAAGATAAAAAGTTTATAAATTGTTAATTAACTAAAATAATAGGTGAGAAAGTTCATACCTATATTTTGCTAAAAATAGAATGAAAAAGGTGGTAAAAATAATAACATAGTGTTAAGAAAGTAGTAAGGGTATAAAATTGTAAATCTCAATCGAAAGTATCAATTTTAAAGTTAAAATTCAAATTCAAAAGTAAATGTTAAATTTGGCAAATTTTGCAAGTCCCAAAAACAGAAGAAAAATCTTCGGACAGAATGGAAATTTTGGCTAATATATCATAAAATAATAACCAACATAGAAGAAAAAAGAAAAAAGATTTTCCTTCAAAACCAGAAAAGTTTTCGTGAGGAAAAACCGCGGAATACGCGAGGCAGCGCCATAAGCGAACCAAACGTAGTACGACCATCACTCAAGTTTGAGAAGAAAGGAAAATGTATCAGGAATACGATTACGAAAACCGCAAGTTCATAAAAGCAGTTAAAGGAAAACTACGAGGAAAATACGTAAGACAATAGGAGAAAATGTTAGGAGGGGAGATCTAGATTAGCTGATGGCAAGGCCTAACGAAGAAGTTAGTGGGGGTAGTACCAACCTGAAACTTAAAGAAATCAATGCAAGTTGCATGGCAAGATATCGAACAAGGAATAGAAAAATAAGAAAGGCAGTTGGTACTCGGAAGGCGGCAAAGGAGGCTATATAAGCGGAGTACAGCGGGAGCCGCGGATCTAACGAGCTAGCTAACGATCTATCGCTCTATCTGGAATCTGGAATCGCTCTCTCACTCTTTGAGATTTTTCATTAGATCGACGTTGTTAGACGGATCTGCGATGTTATAGTAACGTACTTAGAAGCAGTGTTTTATAAAGACAGCAGTAAGACATGTGTCAATCAAACAGTGAACATTTTAATTAATTATAATATTATGCAATATAATATTTCAAGTAACAGTTTTCATTAAAATTTAATCAAACGTAAATACGAGTTAAATGAACAAAGACAGTGTAAAATCAGTTAGTATTACAGACAGTGAAAAAACGATTGAACAGTTTGAGTGAATTACGCTATAGTTAATTATATAGCGGGTGCGTCAAAAAATCTATAAATGACGTAGTCTACAAGAATCACAGGACTGATGTAATGACAATAACTGGAACCACACATGGACTTTGAAGGACTACTGGAATAAGAAGCGGAAACCAAATCAGGGAAAGTCAAACCAGGCAAAAGCTGAGACCACGAGAGACGTTCAACCGCACCAACGATAACCGGACTTCAGGGAAGCTGTATTTCAATCAACATTCTTGGGAAAGGTGTTCAGAGTCCAGGGTCGCAGTAATAAAAGGTCTGTCAGAAAAGTTACGATATCCCTTATTAAAATATTGCCTGAGTTAAATTTAAATAATTATTGATACTGGGTTGCGATAAAAAATTAGGTTTTTCAAAATATAAAATTATTAATCTTGTAAATTAAATATATAAAATCATTTTCATAATTAAATAATTAAATAATAAATATTAAAAAGGAAGGAATAATTAAGTATAAATGAATAATAAATGGTTCTACCTAAAAGAGTTAAAATTTATGTAAATAGTAAATTTAGTTTAAAATTTATGTTTTTGTAGTGGAAAGAACCACAGAGTATTTTGAGTTTTTTATTGAATAAATTTTCTTTTGATTTCAATTAATATAATTAATTTACCTTGTTCAAGAGATTCCTATTATCTAAGTATCCTATATGATAAGTTGTTTTCAGTGTATGATCAATATTGAAGGGCGGAAACGCAAAGTTGGCATTTCCAACGAAATTTCACAAAGCACAAATAATTTAATTATTCTAGGTAAAGTTCCACTGTTCTCACTCCTCGGAGATTGTCAAATAAATATAATATTAATTACTGAGCTGAGCAAATTTAAAGTTAATAGTAACTTGAATAACTGGAAGGAATTTAATAAAATATTTTTATTTAAGGTGACTATAGGCATAGTTATCTTAACCAGAGTTATATCACTTAGGCTATTAAAATTAATTTGCCTTAAACTTCCAGTAGGTGATATAATCTCTTTATTCTGTAACAAAGTAGGGAAATCCTACAGACAGACAATAGCGTCGGGGCTACATTGCAGAGGTGGCTCCCGAACGTCATAAAAAAGGTCTGTCGTTGCAGGGTTGACGTCGCAACGTGGGGACAAAAGGAAAACAAACTTCCTCCCCCAGCGTCGTGCAACTCGTGCGTCGTTGCAATATATATATATAGATTTTAGTAACTTTGACCCCACAAATCCCCCTAAAACCCTTTCTTAGTGAGCACCTATGGCCCTAGAGGAAGCTACATACCAAATTTCATTCCAATCCGTTCGGTAGTTTTTGAGAAATCGTGATGAGTGAGTCAGTGAGTCAGTGGGTTTTGGCTTTTATATATATAGAGATAAAGATTATGTCTTCATTATAATTTGGAGGACATGTACAAAGTTACCAAACTATATATGTAATAAGGAAAGAGTAGACTTATTTTTCTATCCTAAATATTTGTTAAGATTTCTTTTTTTTTATCGGAACCCTTACGGGGTCACTCGATTTTCTCAAGTGGGGTCAAACGGAGAAGCAGCTATAGTCACCGCGGGAATCGCGAGCAAAGCGAGCTGAGTGCGAAGGCGTTTAGTTTCGGTAATGATATTAAATCTATTAACCTTTTGAAAAAACTTTCCTAAATTCTCCTGTTTTTATTACAGCACTCCAACTAAAAGCTAAAATTAAAATTTTGTTCAAGTGTAGGCGCACCGCGTCCAAAAAATGTTTTCACATGTGTATATAGCAGAGTATACAGTTTATTTTTGCTGGCGGTGAAAAGGATTTTACCGTCACGCGTTTCACCATTCATTTTCTGAAACGATCTACTGTGAAACGCTCTACTATATATAGTACACTTGTGTCTGTTTGAAAAAGTTTTGGACTTACCGAGATTCGAACCAGTGGAGTCCATCACCATAAATTAGTGCCTTAGCCGGTTAGGCCACGAACGCGTTGCCAGTTTAGTATATTTGAATTGGGTATATAAGTGTAACAGATTGCCTTACGTCAAAGACGTAACCCGTTAACGGAAACACAATTTACAGTTTAATTAGTAATATTTCTGAAATGGGCATTGTGCTTCCTCATTTTATAAGTTGTGTTAAATATTTACATTGTGCTTTCTCATTTCGTAAGTTGTTTAAAAAGTTTACACTTCTACCGTGTGGTCTTAAGCACACGATTTACATTTTTCTTCTAAAACAAACATTAAGAAACACTTTGCACGAAAAGCTGATGTGTTTATTGCATACTATATATACTAAAATGCTGGCAATAACAGTGCATCATTCTCTGAAAGCTAGACGCTAATGGTTTACTCCGAAGACTTTAAAAAGCTTCTATAACTTTTTACCGACAATTACACAGATAGCTGGCGTATTCTTGAAACCTCTTTTACAAACGTGCATATTCTGGAATAATCCTTCTACAGTTAGCCATAATCACTAGCTAGGTATATTTCGTGCGTATCAATTGTAATGACATAAACCCAATCTATACTGATACTGTATTATAAAGAGGTAAAATTTGTTAGTTTGTTTGTTTGTAGGGGGGGGGGGTAATCTCTGGAACTACTGAACCGATTGAAAAAATAGTTTCACTAATAAAAAGCACAACTATAGGTAACATACGGTAGTCATAATTCATTTTGATAAAACATTTTTTATTATTTTAAAATAATAACAGGACTAGACTGATGAACCAAAGTGGTAGTTGGTTTTTACTAAAGTTTTGACTTGAGCCTTGCTGGTCCTTTTATACTGTATTATAACTGATGTTATAAAATATACGAAATAACTTGATTTGAACGTTTAACATTATTCATCATCTTAGCTTTGGGGTTATTATTAATCCTACATCTTTATTATAATAACAACATAACATGATCATGCGTATAGAAGGTTCCAACGGGGTTGGCGTGCGGAGCACTCAGTGGTTTCCCCTAGTATTCGATAATTTAAAATTAGTTTTAGTCAATGAAACATCAGCAAATAACTACTAGCATACACACACTAGCTCATGCACATTGATTTAATTGTTCCAGAACATTTTCAATATCTTTTATGGAACCTTACCAAATTATACGCTATGGGGATTTATGTAAATACTAGTGGGCTTCGCTCGCCAACCCCCGCAGTGACTCAAGGCGAAGCAAATGCAAACAGATTATTGTATGCTATGATACTTTCAGTGAAATAAAGATTGATTAGGGTAGAGATGTTTTACTTCTATATAGAAGGCAGACCACTTTCAAGTTATAAAAATACTAAGAGCTCTTCCTACTAATAGGAACTTTTAAATTTTCAGATTTGAAGAATCTTTTCTGGATGGGGAGAGTGCCCCTAGAGAAAATATTAGTTAAACGCCCCAACACATTTACGTGCAAATATTTTAGGATAACGTTAGGTTACAGGCACGTGACCTTTGGGTTAGCGGCAAACATTTTATACAATTTATAGGTTAAATACTACGCCCCGTGAAAAATCACAAGCAGATTAATTAGATATGCACCAGGCGATGATAACTACCCAGGTTTTTCGCCTTTAAAAATAAAAAATAGATATGCATCAGAAATACATCATTTAAAAAAATACTATTTAAATACAACAGACATTATATCTACGCCTACCTAATTATGCTGACGGGGATTTTTAACTCGGTAAATGTGTACAATTATATTTAAAAAAAATCAACTTCACAAGAAATGTATAATTATTAATGTTGTAAACACAACAAGAAAGTATAATCTACGCTAGGTTTGAAGTGTTACAGTTGATGGGTTAAATCAGCTGTTATATTATATGTTACGTACGTACGGACGTACACTCGCTTTTATAGGAGTTGATCAAGACATTTTCGTTTACTCTATTTTAAGGTTGGATAAGGTTATCTCGTTCTAGGTTACCTTATTTATTTACGAAAAAAATTATTAGGATAAACTAAAAATGGGAATGAATCATATTGCCCGTACTCTGCTTTATTGCTTCCGTGTTGTATTTCAATTAGCACTCTGTAAACTTTAGTTATATGCATAACACAAATAGACAACAATGAAACAGCGCCATTGTTTGGCTTACTCAGTCAATATTAATATTATCGTTTGCCTTAGATGAAAGTTTTAATTGTTTATTGGACGTACTAGTTTATCAAACATGATTACATTGTAATTAATAAAAATATTATAGGCAGATTAATTAAATACACATCAGAAATAAATAGTATAAACAAATAATATTTAAAAACAACAGAGTTTTCCAGGCCTACCTAACTATGCTATAGGAGTTTTAACAATTTCAAATATAAAGGTAGGTAGGTAAAGGTATATTAGTATAAAATTTGTAATATGATATTGTTATCACAGCATCACAGCAGGTTATTAATTTGTTAATATTAAAAATAAGTAGGTTGTATGTTATTTTCCTGAACAGCTTTGATTGTCCGTTACTTTGAAACGAAGCAACATACTAAGCTCTAGTTTGCGCCATTCTTTTTCTCTTTTAATAAGCTTTCCAATGGTGTGTTGCATGACCTTCTTGTACATTTGAAATTGTTAGCCCCCTAACCCTTCAAACCCCCTAAAATCATAAAATTTCAGATATGTCAAAACATTAGTCCTGTTATGCAACACAAGACATATACAAAGTTAAGGGGTAATGAAAAATAATAAAAATAATGAAGGGGTTAAAGGGACCATATATGAACACTCTGTATAGTATTTCTGAAAGGAATTTTTGTCGCCAAGCGATATCTCCCTTAAGTCCGCATCAAAATTAATAATCAAGCATCATTTTAAATCTTATGTTCCCCGCTATTGACGAAAAATAGACAAATATCTCAAAATTAATGTTTTCGTAAAAAAAAATTGTATATTATACTTCATATAGTTCCTAATAAAAGGCGTCCTCTATTAACAATCTGTTTAACTAACATAAGCTGTTAGTTAGATTGTTTGCATTCTATTTGCAAGTGTAATCTATCACACAAATCAATCAAATTAAACCAACGTGAATAAATAAGAGTAATTTACTTAATTAAATCAATGTATTAAATCAGGTAAGTACAACTAACTTGCGAAATGTTCGCAAGGGTCAGCTAGACGTGTTAACTTAATTAACGAACTTTTAATTTGACATATTCATTATGTTTTGTTATTAGCTAATTTGAATAGAGAATAAGTCTTATCCATTAAATATTAAGGAGACAGAATGGTAATTAAATGGTACAGTTTAACATAAAAACATTATACATTCAATTTAATAATTATCAAAATATTAGGGTGAAGTTAGTTTAGTAAATTTAGCATGTTATCATTGAGTAAAATTTAGAGAGAGCCAATTTTAAGATTAAATATTAAGAAATTGTATGCTACATGACGTGTACAATTTTCATTTCACGTAAATTCAACGTTAGCAAGTAAATTCAATTAAAATTCTGAATGTTATTAATTGGTAAAATGAAAGCTATGTAAAGTGTTAATATTAATTATACATTTGATGGAAAACTCAAAACGTCTCTGAAGTTATTTCAACCAAGCGGTTTAAGTCACCTCTCAAGCCAAGCAAATATTGGTTTTTTGATCAATATTTATTAAAATATGTGTCTGACAGGTTGCCGTCAGAGCTCAAATTAAAGCTAAATAATTCGACCACTGAGCTGAACCGCTGTCCGTCTTGAGTTGAGCTAATTTCCAAAATTAAGTTATAGGCCTATATATTAGGGTTTCAACCAACAATTTGGGAATTGGTGTAGGAAATATCTTAGTAGAATTTGTTTGCACCTCCAGTTTCGACTCACGCGCTCCTTCGTTCAACTCGCACCGGAAAAATTCGTTTTGCGAGTTTACACCTCGACCTTGCGGCCGCGGGTTATGAGTTACGCTTCGCTCGCAGCGTACACAATCGGCCGTCGGCCTCGCATCGGAAGATGCCTCCACGATAAAATCCACCACGTGGATTTGAACCGGGTACTTTTACGGTATTTTAGTTTTTGATCGATTTTCGGGGAACGAAGCGAGCTATAAGGTCGCGTAAAAACAAAATGCGCAGAATAATATCCTACATTTATTGTTTTAAGTTAAAACTCTAAAACGTTTCATTCTCGTAAGAAAAGTTTCAAAAAAATAGTTTCTTGCTGTCTAAAAACATGCTTCCGATTGTTGGATTTCTTTGGTCAATGAACTCGTCCGAGCGGCGTAGACGACCAACGTGTGCACCGAATTTGAAACTAATCGGACTTAAAATGAGGCCGATAGAGTACGAACACGTATTTATACATATATATATATATATATATACAATTTTAATGACACCCAAAAATGTATT
>JAGFPH010010802.1:6722-20611 GCA_018207615.1 Philaenus spumarius
AATTTTACAAAAATCTGTACAATTTATAGTTAAGCCTACCTTAGGTTATCGGCAAAATACTGTGACTAAACAGTTTAGGTAAGTCCTCTAGTTTTTTTTTTATTCTAATTTTATAAAGTGATAATACGACGAAATATTATAATTATACAAATATTATAATCATACTGTTATCGGCAAAATACTGTGACTAAACAGTTTAGGTAAGTCCTCTAGTTTTTTTTAATTCTATTATATAAAGTGATAATACGACGAAATATTATTTCTCAAATGAGGCAACCTTTACTATCTAGTTACCTTGATTTATACACACCTTAATTAGTACTATAACCTATTGTTCGATTTGGCAACGTTGATTAATTTCCATTTTAAATACGCAGTTAAACGGTACTTCCTATTGTTTGATGCATTTGTTTACGTAATTATGTTTGTTACATTATTTTCACATTTTCTTGCTTCGTGGATACTTTTGGGGTTCATATTGTTTAGTTTATTTAATTCTTACATGTTTGGTGTATGTGAAGTGATTTATTTTGTTATAATTACGTCAAATATCGCGGAAAAGTCGAAACTTAACCTATACAATTTCAAGTTTTATTTCTTTCATAACTCCTACAAATATTATTTGCCGGGCAAATTTTTGTTGTTTCTACCATCAGTTAGGTGTGTTCTTTCATGTTATATCAAATTCCCTTAGAAATCGATTGACAAGTTAAAGTAAATTTTTACCTTACTTATTTCTGAATTCCCCACCTCATCCTGCACACTGATGGATTGATCCAGGTCTAATCCTGAATCGTTCATTTCTACTCTATTTGCCATATTTTAGAGTTGTATTTAACAATTTGAGATTATGAGTTGTCCGCCACAACGCCTCAAAAAACCCCTAAAGTCACCACAACATCCACTTCGCCCTCGTTTAACAGCCCCGCGTTTAAGGGCACCATTTTGTAACTTATGGTTACAAAAAATAAAAATATATATAAATATAAATTGTTAAAAAAAATGAGGTTCGGTAAAAGTTTCAAAAATATAAAAAATATGCTCAAATAAAAAAAATGCTATATGTGGATTATTCTGTAATTATTAACACCTCTCCTTCACTTCACTGATTTACTCACCTTAAAAACAAGAACTCATCGCTCATAATACCTCTTAAATCATCAAGAAACACTTCATACTCCTTTACCTTTATTAACAAAAAATCACCATACATCATGTATCTCACCTTAACTCCAACGTAGAATTACACCTTAACATCCACCTTAAGCTTCACTTTACCTTAATTCACCTTACACCTTATTCATAAAAACCTTAACATCACCTTCGTTAAACTCTTAAAAAAAATTAATAATCCACATATAACTTTATTTATGCTCTATTAGTACTTATGTATTTGTATTTGCTATTATTGATTCATTATATTAATTTAATTTCTCAGGGGTGAATACTTGGCTGCAAAGTAATGACTAGTGAATGTGCGTGGTTAAATAAAGGAATCTAAGACATAGTAGCGGAACAACTGATTCTTTACTCAGACATTATTAAAAAGTGATTATTTACAACAAAATATATCAACATTACAAGAAACAAACAAGTCAATTTTACAAAAATCTGTACAATATATAGTTAAGCCTACCTTAGGTTTATGACGCAATAAGATCAAACGAAGCTACTTGTTAAAATAATCAAAAAAATTTAAATTGCAGACTGTAAAACTTATGTCCTATGGCCATTATTACTTACTGAACTGCGTATTTCACTGTTTTTACCTAGGATTTCTTTATAATCGCACATTAATATGAAGCACTATCTATCCATTGCGCGCGTTTTTGTCGAAGCACATGGTTGACTTTTATGAATACACCTGTCGCATAACTTACACCATCGATTTCATTTTCCAAGTTCACACTAACGCCGAAGCACCTCTGCTTCACTTTAAAACAACATTTGTTACTATTCTGATGAAAAGACTACATTCTTTTATCAATTTTCACACCTCCCACAGCTTACAACACATACAACATACTACGCCATATTTTTAGTTTTGGAATCTTCTCTGTGCCGTACACAACTTTCTCTATTGGAATTATTTCGACGCTTACTGTTTGTCCTGCGTTCCGACACATGTGTGCCGATGTTATGTTTTTCCCTGTTGTATACGCTGATACATATTTTGATTTTTTCACATGTGCTTGTTCTTTAATTTTAATTGTTCTTTAAACATTCACCAAACTGTCTTTTGTGCAATTATTCATTCGTCTTTCTCAACCGCTCGCTTTTATCGCACCACTGTCAATAACTTTTTATTATATAGTTCACACACGTTATATACCCTTGTTGATTATTATATTTAAAGTCTGCTTTTATTTTATTTACTAATAGTCTGCCTTTAACTTTATTTACTTATATTTAAATGATTTTACTTTAATTGTTTTGCGTCACGAAAGAATTTATATATGTATGCAAAAATTATAAATGTTTATTATTATATTGCGTCCTTCATTTTTATTTAGACCAAACCTCTATGCTTTTAGTTCTTATGAACGCAAATTAACGTTTATTAATTTATTATTATTATATAGTGTTTCTGTTACATGGCTGTAAGTGTTACACAATTCGTTTTCAAGTTAACTTTAACAAAATAATTGGACTATTACTAGTTACAATTTTGTATACATATTTAAAAAAAACTATTTTGTTGTATTTTTTAATTTTGTTCTTTTTTTTAACAAGATGAACGATTTTCTTTCCAGCTACTGTATGGTGGCGTTCATGCGTTAATTTATAATTTGAATTCAATAATGTATAAAACTTACCAGAAACGTGTCATTGGCACTTTTTTCTTCAAAGGACAGTTGCTCTCAGACTGAACGTAGGTTTCTTCTAAAATCCATATTTGAATTGTTGATTAGAATGTCCTTGAAATCCTAAATTAACACAAAATTTAAATGAATGCACAAATATAGTACAGTAATTTGTTCAAACTGTTTGAAAGTTTTCAATTAGTTATTTCTTATTAGTTGTTTATTGAAAATTTCTTTTCAAACTGTTCAATTAAAAATTCTATGTAGTCCCTTCAAATTAGGAAAAAGTAAAGAGAATTTTCCCTATGAGACCAGTAAACAGTGAAGTATTTGGGTTGTCTAAACATAAGTTTCAACCAATGGAGTTCTAAATAATTCAACCACGCAGCTGAACCGCTGATGTGAGTTGATCGAATTTCCAAAATTAAGTTTAGGCCTACATGTTTTAGGGTTTCAATCATTTGGGAAATTTATCTACTCATGAAGGCGCTGAATAGCTGCTTGTATGTATGAAATTAGAAGATGTTCTTAACTTTTTTATTATTGTCTAGACCATTTACCACAAAATCAACCAAACTGTCTATCGCATCAATGATGGACTTTCCACTCTGAAAATCATATTGTGATTTTGAAAATAAATCAAATTTAGATAAAAAGGAAACCAATCTAGTTAAAAAAAGTTTTTCAAAAATTTTACTAAAAATAGGCAAAAGTGTTAGGTACTGGTCTAAAATTGTTAGTACAATATTTGTTTCCCTTTTTAGATAAAGCTACAATTTTGCCACACTTCAAACTATCAGGAAAGGGCAAATTTACTAAATAAGTCAGTGGCTCCAACAGTTTTAAGAGCCACACTGAAATACTATAAATGTCTGTAGACTTTTTATTTTTGAAATTATTTATAACTTTAACAATCTCTTCCCCCAACACAGGCAACAGCATCATAGCCGACTCGACCCGTCCCATATGACTCGAGTCAGACCATATGTTCCCATTGCGAGCTGCTACCGGTACTGTACTAAAAAAAACTACGGTATTTAACATATTGGCTACACTCATCGGATCTGAGTTTACTGCTCCATTTGTTCTTAGTTTATTAATTTCAATCCAGGGACATTTCCCACTATTTATGTTTCTAAAAGAGCAGAAAATTATGCCTAATTAAAACTAAAAAATAGTTCACAAATTATTTGAAAAATAGGCTATTACAGTAAAACAAAATAAAAGTTCTTTACTCAAAAAAAAAATACAAAAATCTATATAGTAGGCTACAAATAACAATAACTACATAAAAAAGACATAAACTGAATACTAATGTTTTCATAATTATACAAATACATAACACATACATTATTTAATAATTCTGAAAATAAATTTTCTTCTACAAACTTGAATATTTTGAGGAGGCATAGTATTCTAAATTTTCCCTTAGTTAGGCAGGTTATTTAAGTTTACAAAAGCAAAAAATATATGTTTCCAAAAGAGCTGAAATTTAGGCTTAATTAAAACTAAAATATAATTAACAAATTATTTGGAAAGTAGGCTATTACAATAAGTTAACTAAAAGTTCTTTAGTCCAACAAAATACCAAGTTCAAAAAATCTATATTATAGTAGTCTGCAAATAACAATAACAAAATAAAAATAATGGATATATAAATAATTTAGGCTAGGCCTATAATACTGTTTATCTGAAAAAAAGTTATTTATTTATTTATTCTATAGGCTACATTGTCATCTATAAAATAACAAATGTGTTTTTTTTTCTTCAGGTAAACAGTATAGGCAGTCTAAATTTGTCATTAATTATAGTGCAATTAATTTTAATTACCAGATATGTGACAGGTACCCCTTAACTCATAAATAATTATAAGTAATAAGTAAAGATATTAAATATTAAAGGGTCCACTATCAGCGGACATAGTATAGGCTGGCTAAAGGTACATTGCTGAGAAGACAATTCCTAGTTAACTAAGGGAGGGGGACGCTAGAGAAACGCATCCGGAGATGCATCAGTTAGTCTGGAAGTGAACGCGTCCGCGATTAGACTCAATATTAAATGGGGGATTAATCTTGCTTTGGCCTCATGGCATAATGTTAGTTTTAGGATAGGAACCAACAGAGAGTCGTTGTAATTTAAATGGTTGAATAAACGCTTTAATCGACCATGAGTTTACCGCTTCTTTAACGAACCTTCTCGCCATCCACCATCCTGACAACGCCCGTACGTCCGCACGAGGACAGAAAGGTACAGCCCGACCAGGGAAAACGCCGCTTCAGGATTCGGACACAGGAGAGCCGAACCCAACGAGGCGGGGCCCGTTACAGATATAGGGTTAAGACAATTTTTAGATAAATAAAACTACTAATTTATAATAGTAGTCTATGCCATAAAGAATGATTTACCTACCTCAATTAGGCTACACTTTATCAATAAAAGTACACTATTTAAAATGCATTTTCATAAACTGTTTCTTGTCTTGTTTACAGTTGCAGACGATCAATTTTTGTTAAGAATCTGACTTTGGTTAAAAAAATCATCTGAAGTTAATCAGCTGTTAAATTACAATCATATTTTAAATCGTTAAAATTCAAGTTTGTCAGCAATGGACCTTTGAAAGCTCCCTCGCGAAATAAATAAATAGCTAGGGGGCGAAGCCCTAAACTAAATTACCTTTATAATTACCAAATAATTCGACCACGCAGCTGGACCGCTGACGTGAGTTCAGCAAATTTCCAAAATTAGGTTTATAGGCCTATGTTTTAGGGTTTCAACCAACAATTTGGGAAATAGGTCTACTCACGAAGGCGTTGAACAGCTGTCTGTGTGTATGCAATAATATGCACTAATATATTATACTAGGGGCTCTGCCCCTGGACGCTTCGCGTCCCAACCCCGCCTCGGCCATCTGCCTCAGATGGCTGCTTCGCTTCGCTCGCAGTTGGAAAATTCGATAAAGAATCTCGTTAATCTTTGGCTCTTTTGTACATAGACTAGACCTAACTCACTATTAACAATCACTAATTCACTAAATAAAATCTAAACTGTCAATCACTATAACAGGGCAAAACAATTAAACAACTTATACAAAATTGACAAAACTATCCAACTGTAATAATGGAATGCTTATAACCAAGGGCTAATTGAATGACACTGATGGGTATGTTAACGGCGTTGTTTTGTTTGTTTACGTTACAGTTAGTTAATAGCCCAGGTACCTTCTACAGGTGTAAGATATCTGGGCTAATAGCTAGTTCTATCTTTCTTTAGATACCCCACCCCTTCCGGCCTGCCAATAAGCAATAAATAACCCTAACTAAGGAATATTGAATGTTGTCGCGTCAGGCCCACCCACACGGCCGGCATTTCCATTGTGACAAATCTTTCCGGGCATCCGTCAAATTAACTGACGTTAGTTTTAATCGTTAACCAATATTTTAACGATTAAGAGTTAAAAGTTAATCAGTTTTAAAACTAACGATTAAGTTAAAAGTTACCCATATTTTTAACGATTAATTTTAATCGTTAATTTTTTTAATCATTAATCCCAAGTCTGTTTATTACAAATAAAACATAACATAGGCTATCTTTTTAGTAGGTTCCATCGGGGGTTGACGTGCGGAGCACGCAGGGGTCTCCCCTAGTTAGTATAGATAAAATGTTTGAATGTAAACTACAGAACAGCTGTTTTATGTTTTTAATTTATTTATTTAGTACCAAATGTAAACAAAGCAGATGTTTTTAAATTCTCATGTATTTCTTATGGGGATTTTTCGTTTTTCGGGGACCCCAAAAACCCCTTAGTTTTTAATTTTAGAAAAAACTTATATTTTTCCCTCGTTCATTGAATCGATACCTTTAATTTGATACCCCTCCCATCATCCACCGATTTACCAAATTCCCACAATTTTGAATCTAAAATTTCGCTTACAGAATTATATATAAGGATGACCTAGCATAAATCAGCTATTTTATTTGGCAGCTGACTCAAACTCATTAAACATTATCTTCATAAGATTAGCATGGGAAATTTGAAGGATTGTGTGCCGGAGCTCCTTCTTGGGTGAATAGCGGCTAACGGATGATTGGATCTTCAAATTGATAGGAAATCGTTAGTTTGAAATTAAATTTTCTACAACTTTTGTGTTTAACATTTTTTTTATCTCTTACTGTTTTCTTACAAAACGCAATCAAAGTGGAAAAATTAAGAAATTGAAAAATCGAAAAAATCTTTCCCGCCCAAAAGGTGCTTCCAAAATAAAAAAATGTTAAATTCTGGCAATTTTCTCGAAAGTTTCTCGTCGAGAACTTTAATTTAAGTATAAGGTTGAGGGGGGTCCGAATACGGGAATTGTCTAATAATTAATGTCAGTGAATCAATGAAATCGGCTAGCTTTAAGAACGTTGGGCGGAGCTTTCCTTCTCGGATGAATAGTGGCTAAATGGATGATTGGATCTTAAATCTGATGAAAAATTGTTAGTCTGAAATTAAATTTTCTACAACTTTTGTATTTAACATTTTTTGCTATCTCTTACCGTTTTCTTACAAAAGGCGCTCAAAGTGAAAAAATGAAAAAAATTTAAAAATCTAAAAAATCTTTCCCGCCCAAAAGGTGCTTAGTATGTTATTGGAAAACACGATGAATCTTTTTTAAATAAAATAAAACTCAGGTATCCAGGTATCCTTGCTCAATTAGAAACAAAAAACTGCACGGTAGTCTGCAGATATGATTATATGCCATATTATTGAAAAAATTTGGTAGAATTTGCACAGGCAACTAGAAAAGATTATAAGATGCATTTTTCATACTGTACGCATGCACTATGTGGCAGACATTATTTTGTGTTCCTGCTCCGATTAAAGGTTTCCTTTCGCTCCGTTCAGGGTCACGTCCAATGTTGTACCTTGTTGAATTACAGTGGTTAGTGTTGCTCTCATAAAGTGATGTTTTTGACGTTACAGTGTTTTGCCAACAATTTATCATTGGATTGCTTTTTAATATGCTTCTTCTTTTCTTTTTATTATTATTTCATTATTTCGACGCAAAAATGTATCCTGTGCTTCCTGTGTGAAACCTTCAGTAATGACTCTTTTATTTATATTTAACCCTCGTTGAAGTCGCACTTCCTTAGATACGAATTGCTTCAACCCTATTTCCGTTTGTAACCAACCCGCGTTTTTCTCCTTAGCAATTGTGCCCATCTGCGTCCCTTTACATCCTTTTTCAATACCAGCGTCTCCAACCATTATCCTATACTCGGTACTCACTTTCATAAGTAACTCAGTTTCTACTACTTTAGAAATGTTATTACTTTCTCCTACATTTTCTTTATTTGAATCATTCTTTATTTATACTTTATCAATTTTACTTGAATTGTTTTTATTTATTTCTACTCCGTTAACTCCTTTTTTATTATTTTTTTACCTTGAGTTTATATTAAAACATTTTCCTTTTATTTTCCTAATGGCCACAAAATAATGTATAACATGCATGTTAGGTACTAGGTAGGGCCTACTATTTGCATTACCCCCCCCCCTCTTCAACTACCTTATGAATAGAAGTACATATAATAATTAATTACGAGAGGTTTCATGTCCACATAAAAAGAATTTTTGTTTCATAACCATTTAAATGACAAAAATGCAAACTTTATTGCTGGAGACTTATTTGTGGCTTTGAGGCTTATTTTTATAAATTCGTAGAAAATCACAAACTTTTTTCCAATTTTTGATTAGATGAAGATAAACCAATGAATAGTATATTCGTTTTGTAGGAAATTTAATTCTTTATAACCTGGACGGTAAATAATTCCAGAAGAAAAGTTTATCGAAAAAATTAATTTTCTCATACATTAGCGTTTTTGTCCGGCTCATATCTCACAAACCACTGAAGATTCCAATAAATTTTATGGAATACTTTTTTAAGGAATTTTGTCGGCTATATATTTTTATAGAAGCATTTATTTTGTAGGATCAACCATTTCAAGTTATAAGCGTTAAACCAAAAAAAGGGACCTTCTTAGCCCCCCTAAACCTCCCCGCTCCCCCCTAGTAATGGGGACTTTTAAGTACAGTATGTTTACCTCCTAACTACTACAAACAAAATTCTGAAGTCAGTTCTTATGACTTTCCACCTAGAATCATTCGTTGACTGGAGTACAACCCATTAATACACGTGACCTTAAACCTTTTACGACTAACAACTTCATTCATGGCTATTGTTTTTGCCTCCAATTTAACTTTAATCATAGCTTGCTTGTTTATTTTTAGTATCCGTTCTTTTAACGCGGTAACTATTTCAACATTTACTACAGGAAGTTCCAAAATTTCTACATCATTGGTTTTTAAATGCTCAAATTGTGCTAGTGATGTTTATAATCGGATGAAAAATATTTAATATTATTAATCGGTTTTTCTGCGCAGAATGGTTTTGCGCATCGGTATCCGATTCAGATCGACCAATTAGATCGTATTAGAAAAATCTACACTCTAACCCTTAAGAATTGGAAAAATAATCTGGTTATTCATTCGAATTCAGCTCGACCAATCAGATCGTTTTAGAAAAATCTACTCTGTGACGTTTAAGAATCGGAAATAAACGGATTATTCATTCTAATTAAAGTATCTGCACTGACATTTGGATTAACCGATTATTTTAATTCGAATTCACCCATCACTAAATTGTACTACAATTATATCCGCACTGGTGTCAATCTCTAATACCGCCGGGTTGTGTCCAATTTCCGCTAAAATTGCCGGAATCTCTTCTATAGGCTTTTCCTGTATCTCCGCTTCACCTTTATTACTTAGCAAATCATCCCGTATGTTGTAATGAATACTTCCTAACGCTTTCTATTTACTATTTTCATTTTTGTCAGTTAAAGATATATTGATTTCAGGTTCGATCCTAGCCAATGGCACTACATTTTTTTTAGCTTTTTATTTTATTTAGCTTTTTTAGCTTTGTCCCTCCATTATTTTTATATTTATTGTTATTTTATCCACGGCCCTGTCTTTCCGATATAGTAATGTTTTCCTAGGCACAATCTCCTTATTTAGTTTTTCAGCTTCTGATTAGAAGTAGGTTTTGATGGACCGGGTCTATTTGGGTTTGGGTGATTGGAGTTATTTTGGTTTTGACCAGAGGATCTTTGGAAATGTTGGGTATTTGGTGGTTGGTTTGGCCTATTTACATTTCCTGTGTTTTGTAATCGGTTCTACGCCTCGCTTCCTCCATCATATAATTGTTGTTTAGAAACGTAATCGCATCTTCGATATTTCCGCTTGGTTTACCTATGCTGGCTAATTCCACTTGGTCATTAAAATGTTGCATTACAGTAAATACTAAAAAGCTCTCAGTAAAAGGCGGGTCTAATCTCCTGCTTTATTTAGCATCCTACAAAAATAGTCTGCTCGGCTCATTGTACCGTTTTTATTATATCCCGTACTTGTTGCTATTTTATATACTTTTCAATTGTATATATCAAATTGAGTAAGAAAAATATCAAATTTAAACAAAACAAAGTTAGTTACAGTATTTATCTCCTCCCCTTTGAAATTAGTATGTTAAACTTTAAATTTTAGCTTCAATGATAGAGAATGTAAACAGTCATAAATCTACTCCGAAAACACTTAAGCTTCCTCAAAATGTATTATGGGTATTTCAAAGGAAACGCAAGTGACTGTTCATATTATAGACCAATTTATATAACAAAATAATACAATTAACTAGACAACAACATTAAATTTTAAGAACATCTAAACTCTTTGAGTAATTAAATTTCATCAAATATTTTTCTTATCAGAAGGTTATTGACATTTTGTACAAAAACTGCATTACTATCGGTGTATAATTGTTTAATTACCCCCAAATTGAGCTATCCTATTATAATTTGGGGCAACTTAAATTCTAATATCCAAAACCTATTTATTTTACAAAAACAGAAATCCATTCGAGCAGGAAAAAAGGCAAAATTATTCTTGCAAGACTATCTTTAAATAAAACTAATTATTAACCCTTACATCTATTTATATTTTATAATATATTTTGTTCCAGAAAATATTTTGAATATTTAAAAGAATACTTCAATATAAACATTTTGAAGAATACAAATAAACTGGCCATACCAAATCACAAAACATCAAATAATAAAAGACATACCATTTAAAGTATGAAAACCTTTTTTAGCCATTTACCAACAAGTTCAAAAGGAAAGGGTTCAAGACATTGTTAACAACTAAGACTTACTATAATTTAAAAGAGTTTTTGAGTGAAAGAAGAAGAGCTTGTCATCACTTCTATTATATAAGTGTTAGTTATTACTAGACTTACTTATTTTGTTTTTTATTTCCTGTTGTTCATGCTTTATGCAATTTAATTTGTCCAGCAATAAACAAATTATTATTATTATTACATTCTTACCATGGCAGTTTTAATTTTAAAAGTTCCTAATTACTAATTTTCTATATAGGTTATTAAAAAAAAGGAAGGGCATTATGAGTGAAGATATACAAGCTGGTTTCTTTGGAGTTCAAACAAGGAGTTTAAATTAAAGAAAAGCACACAGCTAAGTTCATTTAGCCATACACAAATATTTTTTTCTCAGAAAATTATGAAAGATTTCGAAGAAAATATAATTAAAAACACTTTTAATAAACGGTACCAGATAACTGCCACATACTTTCTCCGAGTTGAAACTTTATACCTTCTCAAGAGTAGCATAGGAGGTGGTTATTTAGCACTTCAAAAGTAGGAAAATGTTACCATGGAAAACATTAGATGCATGTAACACACATCAATATTATATTATTATACTAGCTAGCCCGATCCAGCTTTACACGGATAGACAAATCAAAGTTAAATGTATATTAACAAAAAATATATTATATCAATGAATATAAATTACACTATGTATTTCTTATGGGGAGTTTTAGTAACACCCCCAAAACTCCCCTAAAATTTTTAAAATTTCACCCTCTCCCAAACTCTATCTTAGCGAGCACCTAGGGCCCTAGAGGAAGCTACACCAAATTTCATTCCAATCCGTTCGGTGGTTTTGGAGAAATCATGATTTAGTAACTTTGACCACCAAACCCCAAAAAAATTTCGAATTTTTTTAAACCCTTTGTTATCAGCGTCTACGACCCTAGAGGAAGCTACATACCAAATTTCATTCCAATCCGTTCGGTGGTTTTGGAAAAATCATGATTTAGCAACTTTGACCACCAAACCCCCCCAAAAATTTCGAATTTTTTTAAACCCTTTGTTATCAGCACCTACATCTCTAGAGGAAGCTACATACCAAATTTTATTCCCATCCGTTCAGTAGTTTTAGAGAAATCTTGATTTAGTAACTTTAAACCCCCCAAACCCCATAAAATTTCTTATTTGTTTAAAACCTTCCTAAGTGAGCCACTATGGCCCTAGAGGAATATACATACCAAATTGTATTCCAATGCGTTCAGTAGTTTTGGAGAAATCTTGATTTAGTAACTTTGACCCTCCCAAACCCCCCTAAAATTTCGATTTTTTTTTTTAAAACCATTTCCTATAGCCTCTACGGCCCTAGAGGAAGCTACATACCAAATTTCATTCCAATCAGTTCAGTAGTTTTAAAGAAATTGTGATTTAGTCAATTTAACCACCCCCCAAACCCCCTTAAAATTTCGAATTTTTTTAAACCCTTTTCTAACAGCACCTACGGTCCTAGAGGAAGCTACATACCAAATTTCATTCCAATCCGTTCAGTAGTTTTAGAAAAATCGTGATTTAGTAACTTTGAACCTCCCCCCCAAACCCCCTTAAAATTTCGAATTTTTTTTAACCCTTTTCTATCAGCACCTACGGTCCTACAGGAAGCTACATACCAAATTTCATTCCAATCCGTTAAGTAGTTTTAGAGAAATCGTGATTTAGTAACTTTGACCCCCAAACCCCCCTAAAATTTCGAATTTTTTTAAACCATTTCCTATCAACACCTACGGCCCTACAGGAAGCTACATACTAAATTTCATTCTAATCCGTTGAGTATTTTTAAAGAGATCGTGATTTAGTACCTTTGACCCCCCCCCCAAACCCCCCTAAAATTTAGAATTTTTTGAAAACCTTTCTTAGTGGGCCCCTATGCCCCTAGAGGAAGCTACATACCAAATTTTATTAAAATCCGTTCTGTAGTTTTAGAGATATCGTGATTTAGTAAATTTGACCCCCCAAACCCTAATAAAATTTTGAATTTTTTGAAAACCTTTCTTAGTGAGCATCCATGGCCCTAGAGGAAGCTACACACCAAATTTCGTTCCGATCCGTTTAGTAGTTTTAGAGAAATCGTGATTTAGTAACTTTAACCGCCTCCGAACCAACTTAAAATTTCGAAATTTTTCAAACCCTTTTCTATCAGCACCTACTGTCCTACCGGAAGCTACATAACAAATTTCATTCCAATCCGTTCAATAGTTTTAGAGAAATCGTGATTAAGTAACTTTGAAACTCCCCCCCCCCAAACCGCCCTAAAATTTCGAATTTTTTTAGAAACCTTTCTTAGTGAGCACCTATGGCCCTAGAGGAAGCTACATACTAAATTTTATTCCAATCAGTTCAGTAGTTTCAGTGAAATCGTGATTTAGTAACTTTGCCCCCCCCCAATCCCCCTAAAATTTCGAATTTTTTAAATCCATTCTTATCAGCACCTACGGTCCTGGAGGAAGCTACATACCAAATTTCATTCCAATCCATGCAGTAGTTTTAGAGAAATCGTGATTTAGTAACATTGATCCCCCTAAACCCCCTAAAATTTCTAATTTGTTTAAAACCTTTCTAAGTGAGCCACTATGGCCCTAGAGGAAGGTACATACCAAATTGAATTCCAATGCGTTCAGTAGTTTTAGAGAAATCTTGATTTAGTAACTTTGACCCCCCCAAACCCCCCTAAAATTTCGAATTTTTTAAAACCATTTCCTATCAACACCTATGACCCTACAGGAAGCTACATACTAAATTTCATTCTAATCCGTTTAGTAGTTTAAAAGAAATCGTTATTTAGTAACTTTGACCCCCCCCCCAAACCCCCCTAAAATTTAGAATTTTT
>JAGFPH010010802.1:23377-35076 GCA_018207615.1 Philaenus spumarius
GTAGAATATTATAGTTTTTAGCAAAGTAAGCATTCTCATTGTTTCCATGCAAGAGCGTTACCTAGCTAGTGTTAGTCGAGGTTGCACTCAGTGCACATCAAATGTACTTTGTTTAATTAATAAGTTTTAAAAGTATATTAAAATCTTGTTTAATTAATAAAAAGTGTTTTTTAAAAAGACACATCCTCGAAACCAAACCATAACTGGCGCAGTCGGTAGGACACATCGGGAAAATTAGTGCATATAGTTTTTCTTCAGTTTTAACTGATTAACCGAAGTGTCGAACAGATCGTCCACGATAAGTGAATATTATCAAGAAGGATCGACAGCTCAATTTAATAAGTGTAAATTATTAAATTTAGCACAAGCAATCAGCGAAGTGAATATTTGCAACTGTAGAGCGGATATCTACAAAGAAAGTGGAGTGAAAATTGTGAGAAGTGAGTGAAGTGCGACGTGTTCCAGCGAACACGGAAAATAAAAAATACGTGCGTTGTGAAAAAATGAGCAAAGTATTTTGGATCTTATTGTAAGCAAACTTGTTAAGTAGTTATATAAGTTATATTGTTAAGATTAATTGTTTATTAATTTTAAATAAGAATATCAAACAATTTAATTTAAATAATCTTTTTATCTTTTAATTTAATTTGTTTAACAATAAGCAAAACAATGACTACCCCAACTCTAAAAAAAGAATACTTAGACATGATACCGGAATTTAACGGGGAGCCGACTATGCTCAATCGATTTATTACCATATGTGACAAAATAGTTAATAAATTCTTTGTTACTAGTAATATAGAAGATTTTCAAAATGAATACCTTTTCTCGTCAATATTGTCAAAGTTAAAAGGACAGGCTCTTGATATAGTAGTTAATTCTAACACTTATGCTTGGAATGAGGTTAAACAAATCTTACTAGCTAGTTATTTAGACAAAAGGGACTGTTTCACATTAAACCTTGAAATGGCAGAGTTAAAGCAGGAAAATGGGGAATCACCATTTAAATTCTATGAAAAGGTGCAAAAGTTGTTAAATTTACAAATAGCATTCTTTGTTAATAAAGAACCAACAGCTAAAGATGTTTTATGTACATATGCACAACAACTAGCGTTAAGAGTTATGTTAAGGGGACTTCAGGAACCGCTAGGGTCGCTAATGCGCACTAAAAACCCAAAAACACTCGAAGAAGCACTCAATATGCTTACAAATTATTTCCAATTTAAAAATAACAAATTGTTTCAAACAAGCCGACCAAATATCCCCCAATACATGCCAATTCGTAAACCAATGCCTAACCATCAATTCCATCAACAAAATCCTTACAGACAGCCTGCACAACCTAATCCTAACTGGGTAAACAGACAACCCCACAATCAACCACAAAGACATTTTGTACCTAACAGTGTTCAAAAAACTAATCAAACTTATCAACCAACGCCCATGAGTATCTCTACACGTCAGACAGGGAACACGGTTAGACAAAATAAACTTTACCACATGGTAGGGAAACCAATAGAGGAAGAAAATTACGATCATTCGTTAGATCAACTGACAGAACAAATGACAGACTGTTACCTATCGGAAGAATTAGAACCGGACTATAGCCTTGAAAACTATAACGATTGTAACGAAATTGACAACTCATTGCAGGAAGATAACGCATGCGGAGTAACACCCGAAAATGAACAAGCTCAGAATCATTTTTTAGGACTTACTATAATGAAAACAAATTTTCCATAATGCACATTGAAGACAGCACTAACGAATTACCATATATTATCGACCCCAAAACTAACCTAAAAATATTAATTGACACAGGTAGCACCAGATCTTTTGTTAACAAGCAGTTAGCATTTCATTTGTTCAAAGACACATTGAAACAAGAACTTTTTGAAGTTTCCACAGCACACGGTGTCTCCAAAGAAAAATTTAGTTGCGAATTACCGTTACTAGGAAAGAAACAAACAAAATTTTACTTATTTAATTTCCACAAAAACTTTGATTTACTACTGGGACTCGATAATTTGAAAGAATTAAAAATAAATTTAGATTTCACTCATCATCAACTAATATTTTGCGGAAAGAAAATTCCTATACATTACTTTAATACAGAAACAAAAAATAATAACAATTCTAACAATAATGTTAGGCCTCCAAAGAAGTTTACAAGCCATCTCATTAAAGCAAGATCAAAACAAATAATAAAAATAAAAGTAGCCAATTTAAACAATGGAGAGGGGGTATTATCGTACAAACAAGTCAATGGACTAGAGATACCTCAGTGTTTAGTGAAAATTACAGAAGGGGAAGCTCTTTGTCCTATTATAAATATCTCCACTGAAGACCGAAGTCACTAAAAGACTATGAAATCTGTAAATATGACAAACAAGAAATCCATAGTGAAAATAGCCCTAACCTAAATTTTTTAAATAAAAAAAATAAATTAGACTTTACAAAAATCAGAACAGATCACATGAATTCGGAAGAGAAAAATGAAATTTGGAAGTTACTAAAAGAATATCCTGACATATTTTATTCGGAAAATGATGACCTAACCTTCACAAACAAAATTAAACATGAAATCAGAACGACGGATGAAATCCCTGTTTATTCAAGAAATTATCGTTACCCAGAAATTTATCGAAAGGAGGTAGATAAACAAATACAAGATATGTTAAATCAAAAAATAATACAACCTTCACACTCGCCGTGGAATTCACCCGTTTGGATCGTCCCAAAAAAACCAGACGCGTCCAATAAGCCAAAATTTAGACTAGTGATTGATTTCAGGAGTCTAAATGCTAAAACAATCGACGACAAATTTCCTCTTTCTAATATAACTGATATTTTAGATAAACTGGGCAGATCTCAATATTTTAGTACTCTCGATCTAGTATCTGGATTTCATCAGGTGGAAATGCACCCTGATAGTGTTGCAAAAACTGCCTTCTCAACAGAAACCGGTCATTATGAATTTTTACGGATGCCGTTTGGCCTAAAGAATAGTCCTCCCACTTTTCAAAGAATTATGAATAATATACTAAGGGGAATTCAAAATGAAACGGCCCTTGTTTATTTGGACGACATTTTAATTTACTCTACTAGCTTAAAAGAACACATAGACAGATTAAGGGAAGTTTTCAATAGATTGAGAGAAGCCAACTTTAAAGTGCAACTCGATAAAACAGAATTTCTAAGGAAGGAAGTAGCCTATCTGGGACATATTGTAACACCCGAGGGAGTTAAACCCAATCCCGACAAAATTAAAGCCATAAAGAATTACCCGATTCCGAAAACCACAAAAGAAATCAAAGGATTACTAGGATACTACAGAAAATTCATTCAAGATTTCGCAAAATTGACTAAACCACTGACTCACTGTTTAAAAAAGGAAATCAAAATCGACATAAATAAACCTGAATATGTAAATAGTTTTGAAATATGTAAAGACATCTTATGTAACGAACCTCTGTTACAATATCCTGATTTTGATAAAGAGTTCATACTGACAACAGACGCTAGCAACTATGCGGTGGGGGCAATCCTATCCCAACAGAACGCTTAACAAAAGCGAGACGCAATATTCAGCTATAGAGAAGGAACTCCTTGCAATAGTTTTTGGAACTAAATATTTCAGGCCTTACATATATGGTAGGAAATTCAAAATCTATACGGATCATAAGCCTCTACAGTGGTTATGTTCAGTTAAAGAGCCTAATTCCAGGTTACTAAGATGGAGACTGAAATTAGAAGAGTACGACTACGAGATAAAATATAAAAAAGGGAAATTGAACAAAAACGCAGACGCCCTGTCAAGAATACAGCTAAATATCACTGAACAGAAGGTAAACGATCAAGATCCTGCAGATGAAGATTTAGACAGAATAATAGCCGAAGCAACTAGGTTACACTTTCCAGAGTTAAGGGACAATGAGTCAATGATCGCACACTTTGACGCAGAAGAAGACGCACATTCGACAAGTCAAGAGGAAACCAGCGATGAAGATGACCAAACTGCCCACTCAAACTCCGACGGGAATACGCAAGTTGGAATACCTATCTCGGACGAACCGGTAAACTTTGGAAAAAATCAAATCTTTCTAACTCTTGTAAATCGCCAACCAAAAAATATAAAAATACTAAAACTATTCGGAACCAGTAAAATGAGACTAATAGTTGAAATATCTGAAAATAACTTCAAAAATGACATCATTAAATTTATAAAAGAATACTTAGTGCCTAATGTTAAATATAGTATTTATTTTGAAAACGACTTTTACGAAAGATTTGCAGCTTGTGTAGCGAAAGACTTTAAAAACTCTAAACTATGTTTGACTAAATGTAACACTAAATTGTTAGATGTAACCGAAGAAGAGGAAATCCAGGAAATAATAGAAAATTATCATACGAGTAAAACTAACCACCGTGGTATACAGGAGACTTATGAACAAATTAAACGAAAATACTATTGGCCAAATATTAAAACTCATATCCAAAATTTTATAAACAATTGTTAAATTTGTTTAGCTGTGAAATACGAGCGAGTACCATTAAAGCTCGAAATGAACCTTACACCCACACCATCAAGGCCATTGCAAATAGTGCATGTAGATAGCATATCGCTAGAGAAGAGTAGGTTTCTTAGTATCGTTGACGGATTCTCTCGCTATGCACAAGTGTGCCGTGTTGGAGGCGCCCACGCGCTTGAAACAGCTGATAAATTGTTAGATTACTTTACGCATCACGGTGTCCCTGAAGTTATCGTTTCAGACAATGGGACTGAATTTAATAATAAAGTTATCAAGGAAATAATGGAACTGCACAGGATTAAAATACACTTCACAAGTACCCAAAATCCATCTTCTAACGGATTAGTTGAAAGGTTCCACTCTACACTTATTGAACATATCAGGCTTTTAAATAATCAGGTTGAGTTTAAAAATGAAAATATAAAAAAAAAGGTAAAATATGCAGTCATTGCTTATAATAATAGCATACATTCGGTAACTAAACTCACACCTTTCGAGATATTATATGGACATATCAACCCTAATAATATTTTGAATATTGATATTGAAAATCAATTAATTAATGATTACGTGATAGGTCACAAAGAAAAAATAAGGAAGCTATATGAACAAATTCAATTACGCAATCAAAAAACTAAAGAAGATATACTAACTAAAAGAAATTTAAATAAAGAGCCATTACCGGGAGTGCCCAAGGACGTTTACGTAAAAACATTACAAAAACAAAATAAAGTAAAAAATAAATACAACAAAGAGGAAATATCTTCCATAAATAGGGAAAGGAAAACTGCCGAAATTAAACCCAGGCATCACAACACCAAACAAAAAATTCACCTATCAAAAATTAAGAGACCACGGAAAATAGGCAATAACCCAAATCTAAATCCTGTTCCAGGTACCTCCTGTTCCTTGAAGGAGCGGCTACCCATACAGCAGAGATCAAAGACATCTCCACCAACTTAGGAATAATTCCTATTGATTTAGGACTTGCTAAACTGAAGTCGTCTTATCATACGTTTGTTCATTATTTTAATTTAAGAGATTTTGTTTTACAAGTAAGTCATGTTGAAAACTATTATAATAATGTACTAAACCATTTTACAAACAATTGTAAAAACTGTAATACCAGCCTAACTGGAAAAGTAGAATTTGTGACAGACAATGGAAATAGAATTAGAGATATTGTAAGTTATTTTAAATTCATCAATCATACTAGGGATAGGCGGCATTTGGGAGTGATGAAACGTAATGGCCTCACCTACATAATATAAGAACTTTCAGGTTCTCTTAGCCTCTCTCACTCCAACTTCAGCTCTTAACCTACGAGAGGTGCCGCTGTTAGGTCAGTAACTTGGCGATGTGTGGTGGCATGCAGAGCTGAGTGCTGATGAGCAGATTTGAGCTGGGGGCTGAGTTCTTAAAACTCAGTTTGTTTAGTACGGCAGGGGCGACTGTAGGTGCAGTCGTTGGTGGGTTGCGCCCCCCACGTACTTTGTATCCCGAGCACACTACCACCTCACACACTTATACACTCTTTATTGGAGAACATATTTCATTACTCAACGCCTGCTCCGCTGATCCATGCCGGGGCTCCTGGCTGCGGGTGGCCCGCCTCATCTCATGTCCTCCTCGAGGGTACAGTTGATAAAACCGGGGTAGCACACCGGGCTGCCAGATAGTACAGAGGCCCGACTTGTCTCACCAGCTGTTGTTGGCTGCCTCATCATCTGGCGAAAATCTTGGTTTGCGTGCATTGCCAGGTGGTGCCTGGGTAAGGACCGTGTACGTAAACTATAGGGGCTCTTCCGAGGCCACGGGGTTGGTAGCGGGGGTGGGAATTGGGTTGCCTTGGGGTCTGGATCTGCGGCGTGGATCATTGTAGCGGGATCTACTCTCTTACACACACTCACACACACTTCTCTTACTTTTACCCAGGCCACGGGTGTGGCAAATCATGGAAAAATGGATTCAGAAAAAGAAATAGGTCTCAACGTGCTGGCGACCGTCGACGAGGAACTTCCTGGTTCCACCGCAACTCAAGTTGCATCGGAGGCTAATGTGCCTCTGATTTCTACCCCTATGGTGACTGAGACAAGTGACTCAGCACATGGGGAAGTACCTTCTGGTACTTGCGGTGTATAGGATGTGGAGGGCAGTAGTGGGAGTGGTGAAGTCCTCAGTCCGATGCACACAGATAACCCACAGGGCCATAAAGGTCTTGTAAAGCTTTGTGGCGCTGACAAAAAGCGCCTTCGTAAACTCCGCCAGGAGGGCTATGGTGCTGAAGAGGCCCGTGGCATACTCCTGGATAGGAAGAGGGAGCGGTCGGATGGTTCTACACCACCCAATCAATCCCATAAAAAGATGAAAGAAGGGGAAAGCATTCCTGCTCAGGAGTGTAATGCTCCGAGACCCTTTGACTACAGTCAAGCTATCTCTGGTGTTCGTGTGGGTATCCTCCCCTCGGACTTTCCGGGGTCTCTCCTGACCGGGAAGCAAATGCGTTCCGTGCAGGGGGGATTCTGGATTTGGTCCTGAGGATGCGTAAATCCGCCATCACCCCTAAATTCAATGGCTTTGTAGCTAAGGCTGGCTACTGTATCCTTAGCTGTTCCAATGAAGGAACTGCTAACTGGGTTATGTCCCTAGGGGACACTTTTAAACCCTGGGAAGGAGCTAATCTGCGGATTGTTGGGGAGAAAGATATCCCTAAAGCCCAGATTGCTGTGGCATACTTCCCACATTGCCCAGAAGACTCCAATGAGAGGATTCTGGGCTTTGTTCAGGCTCAGAATGATGACCTGAATGTAGACAGCTGGAGGGTGGTCAGGAAGGCTGTTAAAGGGCCTACAACTGAACTAACCCTCAGTATAGACCATATGTCGGCGAAAACAATTAGATCACTTGGTTTTCGCCTTAGCTTCAAATTTGGAAGCATCCCAATCAGGCTTAAGAAGCAAGACATGGGAGTCCAGGAGGCTAGTGTCTCGGATGTAAGGGGGGCTACTGTGCCCCCTGGATCGTCTGAGGCTAGTGCCCAAGAGGCTCCTGTGTCCCCGGAGCCTGATCCATCTAACCTGGAGCCTGGGCTTATTGGGCTCTCCACCTCCTCGAGGCCATCTGGGTCTCGGGAGGGTGATGCTCTGGGGGGAGAGGAACGGGTACCGGGAACAACTTTTCCTGATATTTTTAGGAAGCCCAATCCTGAGGGCCCCTCTGTTTCTCAGCGTGGTCGTGCTGCGCGGGGAGGCAGGGGGAGCCATAATAGGAGAGGACGACGTCCAGATAGAGGTAGAGGATCTGGCAGAAAGGCTTTGTCGGAAAGCCATCTCCCAAAGACCTCAGGGTCTGATGGGAGGAGGGATCAGCTATGACCCACAACCTGAGGATATTGCAGATAAATCTCCAGCATGCCAAGGCCTCATCGGCTGTGCTGGGCAGGAGATTTGTCTGTGAATCCTTAGACATGGCTCTTATACAGGAGCCATGGTATAGTGGAGGCCTTATTAGGGGACTCTCAACTCCTAATGGTAAGTTGATATATGATAATGATCATGGTAGACCTAGAGTTTGCATTCTTGTTCATAAAAATGTCAATGCTATCCCAATTTCTGATTTTGTTTCTAGGGATCTCACAGCAGTGCTGGCAGAAGTACCGATTCCTGGGGGTAGTTATGAGGCTATTGTGGCCTCAGCCTATTTCCCAGGTGGTACTGATGTTGTTCCTCCTCCTGAAGTCAGAAGGCTGGTGGAATATAGTAAAGAGAGGCGACTTCAGATAATAGTTGCCTGTGATGCCAATAGCCATCACCATATATGGGCAAGCAAGAGAACAGATAAAAGAGGTGAGGAACTGCTTGCTTATTTATTTAGCTGTAACCTAGCTATTAATAATGTTGGTAATGAGTTTACCTATGTGAGTGGGAATAGACAGGAGGCAATTGACCTCACTTTGTCAACCACACATATTAGTAATAAGATTAATAATTGGCACGTTAGTAATGAGCCATCGTTATCTGATCATAAGCACATAAGATTTTACCTTGTTTATGAGAAGAAACCAGTGGCAGCGATTAAACTCCCACAAAAAACTAATTGGGGAGAGTATAGAGAGATTCTTAAGACTGAATTGGATGGAGATGTTGGTCCAATCTTGACTTTAACGAGTCTTGACTATGCTTCTGATAGACTTAAATCATCAATTTTGACAGCTTTTGAAATAAGCTGTCCTGTGTCATTCCCCAAGGCTAAAAGAGAGGTGCCATGGTGGAATAGTGCGCTTAGTAAGCTGAGGAAGGAGGCTAGGTGCCTCTTTAATCGCGCTAAGCGTACTAAGGAGTGGGGAGCTTATAGAATGGCCCTTACCTCCTACAATAAAGAGTTAAGAAGATCTAAGAGGAGATCTTGGAAACAATTCTGTGACAGAGTCACGGAGATGCCTGTGATTGCTAGATTGCAGAAGGTACTCAAACAGGAGTACACTAGGCCTTTGGGCCTTTTAAAGAAGGATAATGGGGAATATACAGGAGACCGTAAAGAGTCTTTGGCGCTTCTCCTGGATACCCATTTTCCTGGCAGTTATGCTGATACTTGTACCGTGGTGCCTTTTGATCCTGGCTACTCGTGGTTAAGGCAGGGCTCGGGCAGCACTGCCTCTGTAACAATATTCTCGCCTAATAAGGTCAAGTGGGCTATCAACTCATTGAAGCCGTTTAAATGTCCAGGCAGGGATGGTATTTTCCCTGCCTTTTTGCAACAGGGCCTTGATATACTCCTGCCACATCTGGTAGAGGTTTTCAGGGCTAGCTATGATTTAGGTTATATTCCTGTTTCCTGGAGGGATGTGGAAGTAGTCTTCATCCCGAAGGGTGGCCAAAGGGCTATGGATCTGCCAAGATCCTTTAGATCAATTAGCCTATTTTCGTTTCTCTTAAAAACGTTTGAGAAGGTGCTGGATCAGCACATTAGGAGTACTCACTTGTGTGTTAAACCTCTGCATAGTAGCCAACATGCACATCAGGTTGGTAGGTCAACCATAACCGCACTTCACGAGCTTGTGGGTAGGGTTGAGCATGCCCTTAGGTGTGGAGAAGTTGCCTTATGTGCATTTATGGACATTGCAGGGGCATTTGACAATACCTCGTTCTCGTCCATCAAAAGGGCTGCCCTCTCTAAAGGGGTGGAACCCAGAGCAGCTAATTGGATCTGTTCCATGCTTGCTCAAAGAAGAATCTTTGTAAAAAATGAAGATGACTCTTTAGTAACACGGTCCGTAAGAGGCTGTCCGCAGGGAGGTGTTATTTCTCCTCTCTTGTGGTCTTTAGTAGTTGATGAACTGTTGGTCAAATTGGCTGTCAAGGGCTTTGAGGCTATTGGCTATGCTGATGATCTTGTGATAGTTATTCGTGGTAAACATGACGATACTATATCTGAGCTTATGCAAAAGGCTCTGGATCTGGTCTGGAACTGGTGTCAGGGGCAGGGCCTAAGTATCAACCCGGCCAAAACTGTACTTGTCCCCTTCACCAGAAGAAAGAAACTGATGATAGAACTCCCCTCCATCAATGGGGTCCGACTGGAGCTTTCGGGGGAGGCTAAATATCTTGGATTAATTCTTGATCGAGGGCTTCTCTGGAATGCTCAGTTGGAAGCAGTTCTAAAAAAAGCTACCAGGGCTGTTTGGGCTAGTAATCAGCTTTATGGAAAAACATGGGGCATTACCCCCAAAATGGCTGCATGGTCTTACACTGCCATTATTAGGCCAATTATCACATATGCGTCCTTGATATGGTGGCAGAAGGTCAAACAGTCTGGTGCCAAAAACAGGCTGCAAAAATTACAAAGGCTAGCGTGCCTAGGGATTTGTGGAGCCATGCGCTCTTGTCCCACATCAGCTATGGAGGTACTTCTCGATCTGCCTCCTCTGCACATTTTTGTGCGGGGGTTGCGTTGCGATCTGCCCTGGCGATGATGGGGACCCATAACTTTAAACCAGGAGATCTGGTAGGTCACCTGACCATATTGCAAAAGCTTAATGGGATCAAGGTGGACCTTATGGTGTCGGATGTGATGAGAAGGACACTTAATTTCGACCACTCCTTCACAGTGAAGATAGATGGTCTCCAGGAGGCAGATTGTGCTGGACATGGACATATACAAGAATGGTATACTGATGGCTCCAAAATGGCCAGCGGTGTTGGTGCAGGAGTCTATGGTCCTAGGTGCAGTGTATCTAGGGCTATGGGAGCCTTACCATCAATCTTTCAAGCGGAGGTCGTTGCGATAGATCTCTGCGCCCGTGAAATCCTAAAAAGAGGGATTAAGGGAGCTAGGATTGACATCCTTTCTGATAGCCAAGCTGCCTTGAAGGCACTTGAATCATTTGCCTTTGAATCAAGGCTGGTTTGGGACTGTTTTAAAGTAGTGAATGACATGGCTAGACTCAATGAAGTTACTCTTAAATGGGTGCCTGGTCATGTAGGTATTAAGGGCAATGAGGCAGCAGATAGACTTGCTAGAGTGGGAGCTAAAAAGCCCTTCATTGGTCCAGAACCTTTCTGTGGGAGGCCTAAAAGCC
This sequence comes from Philaenus spumarius, assembly GCA_018207615.1. NCBI lineage: Eukaryota > Metazoa > Arthropoda > Insecta > Hemiptera > Aphrophoridae > Philaenus > Philaenus spumarius. The sequence goes on from JAGFPH010010802.1 coordinate 34,487, forward strand.
ATCTGAGAAATGTTGTTGAAGTCTGGACGGAGAAGACATGGTCCACACATTGGAACAATGCTCCTGGGCTTAGGCAGGAAAAAAAGTTTATCTGTCTCTCTAAGTCAAAAGCACAGAAGCTTTTATTATTGGGTAGGAATAACCTTAGACGGATTGTGGGAATTCTCACTGGTCATTGCCCGGCCAAATACCACCTCAAAAAAAATGGGGCTGGTCTCGGAAGACTCTTGTCGATTCTGCTCCCTCGGAACTGAATCGGCTCAACACCTGCTGTGCGAGTGCGAGGCTCTCGCGCGGAGAAGATTTACGGCTCTTGGAAATGCTTTTGTTAGCCCGGAAGAGGTCCGTGGTGTTGATCCCGGGACCCTTATTGGTTTCGTAAGAGACCTGAAGGGGATCTGGGATGATCACTAGAAGGGGATGTATACCACAATAGATCTTAAAGGTCGCAGTGGTGAGGAGGCTTATCATACCTCTACCCCAAAAAAAAAAAAAAAAAAAAATACTAGGGATATTGTTAAAGAAAAGTTAGAAATTGTTTTGTTAGAAAATACTAATAATGTAAGAAATAGAAGGGGAATAATAGATGG